>JASANE010015921.1:0-23147 GCA_030248225.1 Trileptium ribeirensis
TAAGTTTTATTATATTTTATATATTTATAGAAAATACATAGCTAGTTTATATTTATATGTAATATACAGAGTAGTATATATATATATTTACGTACACATTACGCTCATGTACCATGCCGAGGGCGACAGGGAATACCAGGGCGGCGTGGGGGCGGCCTTTATGGAAAAGAAAAAGAAAAATTTTGTTGTGAAAAAGGCACCAGCCCCAACAGTACTTATTTTAACAAACAAATATATATAAATTAACAATAAAGATATCATATATCAAAATAATAATAATATATAACAAAACAGCAAGATCATGTGCAAATTATAAGCATGAATGTGATTTGAAACAAAAATGGAACATATGTGTAGCAAACCATGAAAGGTGCAGATCAACAGTACGTATATATGGACTTCTGTATTCATTAAGTATGCACGCATTTACAGTTGCCGGGAGTGTGGAAGCATGTAAAGGGGCAGAAAAACCCACTTATATACATCCGGACTTTGCAAATTTTAAGGAAGAAAAAAACAAAAAACTAATTTAATTGTCTTGAAAACCTTTAACCATTCGTTTAGATCTAGTTCTTGCAGCCGCTTTTCGAAATTAGTATTACAGGTCGAAGCAGTAATTATGGGCAACCCGTCTATTGTTTCAGTAGTTAGAAACTTCAACTGCATAGTAGCCGACCGCTACTGTGCAGTTTTAATAACGTGGTTGGCTACCGTCCGGTGTCGCCTGTTTAAAACAGCCGGCATTATTAGGGTGATTCTAAGGCTTAGGCTGAGGTGCTTAGATAATCGCGCAGTGGCTAGCTTCCGGGATCAGTGTGTCAACCGACAAGGACTTTAGTAAAATAAAAAATAACATAAATCTTAACCACTATCCCTCAAGTATAACCTTCAAACATTAGTTGTGATAATTTAGGGTTATGGACTAGGCCAATACATGTTAGCTTTAAATAAATTTAACGGCTAAAGTACGTACTAGATAGGGATGTCAGGAACACCGGAATTAGTGGTCGAGGTGTATAGCGAAAGTGAAACGTCAGACTGTGCAAATCCGGAGTCAGACTGTGCAATTGTGAAGTCAGACTGCTAGAGAGTCCGGTGAAGTGCTAGCGTAAGCTAAAAAGACTTCGGTACTAAAGAAAGTACCTCGGTTTTGGTAGCAGGGGCTCTATTGACTGTTATAGAAGCACAAGTGCGAAGCCTGAGTGAGCGAAATTACGGTACAAAACAACGGTATCGAAGTTTTTTTAAAACGAGCATCGAGCAAAGGACGTGTTTGGATCCGGTTATCAAAAATAGTGCCAAAAGGGATCAACGGTGTAACAGTGCATAATATTTTATCGTTCTTAATAAACATTTTATATCTGTGTCTGTTGACCGACTATCTGGAACTCGAGCACGTTGAGCCGAGCAAGGTCACACTGCAACGCAAAATATAAGTCACTAGCTTCGCTCACGAAAAAAGGAAGATGTGCGCTATACCAAGCGTCCCCCCGGTATACTACTGGCCACACCTTGAACCGCACACTCCTTCGGTGACGAATCCCGCCCCCATTAATAACCGATTGCCGACATAAGGAAAAATCCCTATTCAACCCCTACTCCTCTTAAAGGCAGAAAAATATAACATGCTGACCACGATGTGTAAAAGTGGGACGGTTTAAAAATAATATTGGTCAGTATTTTTCGAAAACCCAAAAAGCAACCCTTATTGACCCTAAATAAGGCAGAAGCCAAAATAAGGATTATTTATATTGTATTAGGAACTAGTGGTCTACATAACAGTACGTTTTACGCAATCCTGTCTAAATCCTAAATATTAATATGCCACTTCAGAGAACGCCACCTAATACGACAATCGACAAAGAACCGACGACGAAACCTAAGAACGTCGGGACGGAAGAACCATCAAACGAAAACCGCAAGAAACGACGACAGGCTCGAACATGACAAAAGAATTCGAAGATATCATTCGAGAAGTTGAATCAAAAACGTCGGAACCAAAAGAACAAGAGCAGTCGCAAGACAAAAGAAGTCTACAACAAACGTACACCGAGACGTTTCAATACGAATCAAGCGACGACCGACTATTCGCAACAATACAAGATCGCGAAAACGAAATGCGAGAAGCAATACAAAAATTGGCAACTGCAATTCATAAAGAAACATGCAACTCTAACCAAAGAATTGTAATAACTATGCCAAAGTTACGACCAAGACGAACCAGAAATTCCACTAGCACAACCAAGGAAAGAATCGCAAAGCACGGGCGAAGATGAACGAATCGAAATACGAAGATTTTTCGAACTAGATCAAGCGAAAATGGGGCCGAACAACCAGAGAGATTCGGAGCAAATAAAACCGACAATAATCACGGTCAATGACCAAGAAATCGGTGTATAAAGAAGCACGGTCGAGATTTACGAGCAACAAGAATTGAATACAAATGCAAGCCTAGCATGACTCGAAACAAACGGTCAGCAATTCGAAGCAAATCAAAACCAAATCGGTGCAAGTCGAGCGCAATTCTACACAAGTCGAAACCAACCAGACGTAAATTACGATCATTTCGGTGCAATCACAAAAAGATGCGGTGCATGCAAAACCAAGACGATACAATGTAAATCAAGGCCAAATAGAAACAAGTGACAATCAATTCGGTGCAAAGAAAGGCACATTCGGTGCAATTCAAACACGATTCAACGTGAATTAAGAGGAAACCGAAGCAAACTACCACCAAACCGGTGCAAATAAAGAACCAACCGGTGCAGACCGAAGTCGATACAAGGCAAACGACAACCAAGCTGACATAGACCACAACCAATTGGGTACAATCGAAATGCAATGGAATGCAAACCCGGAACAATTCGGTGCAAATTGCAATGAATTTGGTGCAAACCAATACCGATTGTACATGAACCAAATACGACAGAACACGAATCAAGACCAAATTGATACGAATCACGAACGACCCGGTGCAAATCAAATGCAATACGGTGCAATTCAAGATCGAACCGGTACAAATAAAGAACGAACCGGTGAAAGTCAAACGATGAACACTTGGAACCAACTACAAGTTCAAAGCGTGACAACAAATTTTGGTGCAAACCAAAGCACAAATGGATGCAATCGAATACAAACACCTTACGTGACGACGAACTGCGGGGCGTTTCATACCATGAGCACATGGAACCAAGTACAACCAATAGCAACCGGTGCAGTACAAAGCCACGTGTACGGATATTACGGTGCAACACCCATGGTACCGCAGTACAATCAAATTCCACTCAGGGGAAGCAACTCGACGATTAATCCCGGAGCACCTTTGGCAAAAGCAACACCTTATGTATGCCAATACCATCAACCACAACAAACACTATCAACAACGAGTCAAACCATGAATCAAGTACAAGAGGTACAACAAAACAGCGACTTGATGACAAAAATGACAGAAGCGTTGATCAAAGTGGCGACCAAAGCACAACGCAACAAACAATCGGTCAAGCAATCATGGTCAGATGGAGAACGAAGTTCGAAATCTACAACCGTACAATGGCGAGTCAAGTTTCGAGAAATTTCGAAAAGAACCTGAGAAAGCGTTGGCTCAAGACGGAATAGACGACGAACAAGAGAAGTTGTGACTCCTGAAGGCAAAAATGCGTGGAAAGGCAGAAGAATACTTGGAAGTACTGACGCTCGAAAACGCTAAAGAACTCAGCAACTCCAACGAACTGGTCAAGAGGTTTAAGGAAAGATTTGACGAACCGATAATGTGGACGAACCACATGATCAAGCTACAAAGTCTACGGCAAACGGGAACGGTCGAAGATTTCGTTGATGGACTACGGTTCTATGCAGCAAGAAATCTGACTGCAAAGGGCATACTTGAACCAATCGTCGAAGAAGTTCTCAAGTCCGCGTTGATCACCGGGTTAAAGAACGAAACTCGAAATCGACTATGCGTGACCCTTCGCAACATTGATAGAGAAAGCCGAAGCGGTGGAGAATCCCGATCAACAAATGACACAAGCATTAGAAGGCGTAAGCGAACAACGACCAATATACCGGGAGATCCAATCCAATCCACCGGGTCAACCGAACGTCAATCAAACGAGACCAAGCATGGGTCAATGGATAGGGCGACCCAGAATACAAACACCGCAAATGCAATGGCGACCGCAACGGTGGAACAATCAACCGATGCAACCATGACAGCAACAAGTTGCACAACCGTGGTTAACGCCGATACCAATGGTACCAATACAAACTGGTATGAATTACCAACAACTAATACAACCGTACTATGGACAAGCAGGAATGCAACAACCGATGTTGCAAATGATGCAACCCATGCAAGTACCGCAACAATTGATGCAACCGCAACTGAATTATTGGCAACAGCAGCAACAACAAAGAATGTCAATAACTATGCCAAATCAACAGCAACAGAACGGACAAACGCTGATAAATCAAACGCCACCAAGGTGCAATAATTGCGGAAGATTGGGCCATAGAACGGAACCATGTGCTTTAAGGAACGCGGGACAAAGTACAAGAGAAACCCGAATGGAAAACCAACAACAGACTCAAAACCGATATAGAATACTGCCAAGTCGACCGAATCAATCAAACGAGACGATGAACAATCGACCATCAAAAACGAGCGTAGTAGGAAGGAAAGAGAATACTCAAAAGGAATTAGAGAAAATAGAAGATATATCCGCAGACGAAAAGAAAGAAACATTCATGGAACTGAACCAACTGGATCAATCGGAAGAACTTGAACCATGCAGGGACCCGACAGTTCTGTCAAGGTACTACATTAGTGCGTTCCCAGAAGGAAACAAGAAGCCCCGAAGCTTGGTCGATACGGGATCGCAAATAACGATCATTAGCGAAGAACTATACGAAAGATATTTCAAGCATCTACCACTCAAAGAAACCGCACTATGTGCAGTTGGATTCAATGGGGATCTAGCAGAAAGAGCGGTAGGATACTTCTTCGTACAAGTCCATCTCGAAAAGAAACTACGGAAGATACAGTTTATCGTAATCAAGAACTTTCCGAAAGCTGCGATATGCGGACATGATTTCTTGGCAGCGTTCGAATTGGTGATCGATTATCAAGAACTACGAATCAAGATGAACAATCAACCGATACCACATTGTTGGAGAACCGACGAAATCGATCAGTCAAGAAGATCACCATCATCGAAATTTAACGAAGTGAAGATCCCGAAAAAAACAAAAGAAGGCGACACGGTAGTGGTGGAACCCCTGTTGAAGACCAACAATGGATTGGCAATATCGAATAGTATCGCCAAAGTAGAAAAAGGCAACATCATGAAACCAGTGTGCAATTTAAACACGGTTGAAATGGAAATAATCGAGAATCAACCGTTGGTACGAATGGTTGACGAAACGATCGTGAAAACCGTGGTTGATGAAGAAAAACCACAAAAAGCGATCTACTGGTTCATGCAAAAACAAGCAAAGAACCAAACAAGAAAGGAAAAAGAAGATGCAGAATGGATTACCGTTGGAAAAAGAGGGAAGCAGATAATCAAATCATGGACCGGAGAAATTCAAATAAAGAATCCACAAACCATATCACTTGTGGATACGGAAGTCCAAGAAAGAAAGAAAGAAAGAAAGAAAGAACGACGACTCAACATCGAGCAATTCCAAAAAAAGATATACGTCAAACGGAGCGACAGTATCGAACTTCCTGCTGAAATCGATCTGGATATAGTCGTTACTGATGAAGAAGGAAAGGCGTATTTGGCAACCGTATTCCACAATTACCAAGATGTATTTCCCAGGGAATAACCGGAACCGAAATTTACCGGAACCGGAACCAGCAACCGGAACCGTCCATTTAAACCGGATCCGGAACCGGAACCGGAACCTGGTCTTCGAAATTTATATATAGTAAAACAGATGATGGAAGAAATGAAGGTATAGTTAAAATGCATTAAAAATAACTTGTACATTAAACTTAATGTATTGCGATGGTATTATTGCCTTTCTGAAACTTTAAAGAGACTGAGGAAGCTAATAATGTTTATTCGGATCAAATATGTCGGTTTTTGGACATTCAGAGCAAAAAATGTCTTCCACTATACACCATTGTGTATACTGCGTCAAATCGAATGTGCTTACAAAGCTTGGAGCGCAGAATACATACTTTCGCTCTGTCTCCAGTCGCCTCCCTTTACTACACATACGTTTGTTGCATGTTCTTCTGTAGGAAACTTAAAATTATTGGTTTATATGATTCTAAAGAGAAAATAATAGATAGAAGTTAATTTTCTGATCAGTGGTCAGAGACACTGTTTAGGCTAGCGTTGGACAAACAATGCCCGTCTGTTAGATCATAATGATGATAACTTTCTAATCAGAATGCTATAATGAGACACACTGTGATGCTGCTCGCACAGTCTCAATAAATACAGTTTATTGCCAAGAAAGCAGTTTCTCGCTGCGTTGCAGATAACATTAGTTTACTTCAATTTAGACTGATTTACCAAGTTAACAAGCGCACTGGCGGCTGCTTGACGAAATTTATGTTAGCCAAGCATACCTTAAGTACTTCTGCGTAAGCCATACTCTGTTACCGAGTTGGACCGGTTTAATTCAAACGTATCCCACAGACTTCTGGATGTGTAAAATAGCTGCTACAAGCATCAATCTGGCTTTGATTTAACAAACTCCTGCAGTTTATTATGAAAAATTCCTGCTCAAATTATGTGCCCTACTTACGTTTCACACGGCAAATTGGTTATTTAATCTTTTCTTTTGCTTGGCATTATTGGAGCTTGATCATTGTATAATATATATTACATATGTTTGAATTACAGGATGAAGCAAAAAACTTGGAAAATTTCAAAGAAAATTTTTAAACCGGAATTCCGGTTCCGGTATGGTTTTTGCCCTTTGCCGGAACCGCAACCGGAACACGATTTTCGCCGGAACCGGAATTCCGGTTACTCCCTGGTATTTCCGTAATCGGATTTCGATATCGGGATCAATACGCAAGTGGAACACTATATCCAATCCACGGTCGAGAAACCGGTACAACAACCGATGCGACATTTACCGTATGTGGATCGAACCAAGCGACCAAGCAAGTTCAAGAGATGTTGGATCAAGGAGTGATTATAAGATCCCACAGCCCGTGGGCATCACCGATCGTGCTGACCAACGAGAAGAATGGATCAAAAAGATTCTGTGCCGACTACAGAATGCTCAACTCGATCACGAAGCAGGACAGTTTTCCGTTACTACGAATCGACGAAATGTTGGACGCGGTACGCGTAGCGAAGTACTTCTCAACCTTGGACATCAAGTCGGGATACTGGCAAGTTCCAATGAACGAACAGGAAAAAGAAAAGACAGCGTTCATTTGCCCCGACGGTCTATTCGAGTTCAACGTCATGCCGTTTGGATTGACGAACGTTCCTGCTATATTCCAAAGAATGATGCAATTAATCCTAGCGGGCGTCCTAATAGATTCGTGCTTATGCTACCTCGATGACATAATATTTTCAACGTCATACCGGGATCATTTGTACGACATCAGCCAGATCATACAGCGTTTTCGGGAAGCAAACCTCAAAGCAAAAGGACCAAAGTGCGAATTCCTGAAAGAAGAAATATCGTTCCTGAGATACATCGCGTCAAACATAGGAATATCAACGGCCCCGGAAAGATCGACAAGATACAGAACTTCTCGAAACCGAAGACGGTAACGCAACTCAAGAGCTTCCTTGGGTTAACGGGATACTATAAACAATTCCTACCCGATTAAGGAACAATACCAGCACCGTTGTACGACATCACCAATAAACAATCAAGAATGGTCAAGTTCAGTCAACTGTGGACGGAGGATACCCAACAAGCCTTCGATACCGTGAAGACCAAGATTACAACACCTCCAGTATTAGGATATTCAGACCCGTACAGGCCGTTTATCCTGTACGTCGACGCAAGCAAGCATGGTATCGGATACATCCTGTCCCAAGAGGACGAAGCGGGGAATGAACATGTGATCCACAATGGCAGCAACAAGTATCGCGGTGAAGAAACCCGGTACTCGATCATAGAACAAGTATGTCTAGCAGTAATTCGCGCGGTTCAACACTTCCGGTCGTACTTATTGGGAAACCATAGAACAATCATCACGGGCCATGCACCATTGGTCCAGATTCTCGGAAAGAAACGACCGCTGGAACAAAGGACTGTACGATTGGCGCGAATGGCGAACAAAGTCCTCGAGTACGAGTATACAATCGTATATAAACCGGGACGATACCATCAGAACATGGACTGCATGTCAAGACCACCAGTAGTCTCTGGAACCGAAAATTTGGAATCGAATGGCGAAGAAAATAAAGAACCAGTACAAACCACTGTTGACCAAAAGAACTGGCGGAGATCAACTACGAGCAATCCAAATAAGAACGAAAGAAGCCAGTAAAAAGAAACAAAAAGAACAAGAACTTAAAGAAGATCAACGTAAAGGAAATCAAAGAATGAAAAAGTATCCGATAGCTGCGGTGGATCAAGAGGATTCCGACGCTGATGTATTTCTGATATTTGAAACAGAAGTACAAGTACAACCAATACAAGGGGAAGATAGCCAGTGGTCTGATATTGAAGGTCAAAACGAAACGGAAAGAGGCAAAGAATTAGTAACCTGTGGCGGACAGAAGAAGTACTACCGAAAGAAACAATAAAAGAAAAGTCCACAGGACTCACAAAACCAAAAGAAGGGTAAATAAAGAACGCACCCAAGAAAGCCTGTGAACAACAACAAAAGGCTTCATCAAGTAGAAACGTGACACTCGGTGACGATAGCGAAGAAGAGAATCAACCGGTTATGGAAGAAACCTCGAAACAAGAAGACAGTATACTTGAACTCTTCAACGAAGAAAAATAAACTGAGCAACCGTTATCACAACGACGGAAACAACCAAGAAAGAGAGTCCGAGTAGAACCGTTATTAGAGAATGATCAGACAACGATACGGGCCCACCAACAAGAAGAAAGAATAGAATCTGAGGAAGAATTGGATCAACCCGATGAACCCGAAGAACTGAATAGTAGAAGCCGAAAATAAATGTATAATATAAAATAAATAACTGAAGCCGAAATTTACTCACAGTATCTTCGATTGGAACCGCCATGGACACCAGACTAGTTGGTACGAGCTCAAAACGAAGACCCATGCATCCATTCGTTTAAACACTATATCGAAAACAACGAATTTTTTGATACGACACCCAAGTTCTAAAAGAAATGAATCTTGGCACATGAACACCAGTTCATCATTTTCGGCGATATCCTGTACCGACTACGAAGAAAAGATCGACCTCAACAAACCGAACCATTGGAATTCCAATTCGTGGTATCTCCCGATTTCCGATGACCGTTATTCGAAATGTACCACACATCGAAATATGCAGGACACTTGGGATTCGAGAAAGTATGGTCGAAGATAACGAGAAAATTTTTCTGACCGATCATGACCCGCGACCTACGACAATATATCGTATAATATATTCCATGTTCCTGATTTCGACAAAGAGCGAAACGACGAAACCCTCTTCAATCGATCAAGGCCCTAGCGCCATTCTACATGCTAGGCATCGACATCATTGGACCCTTACCACCAACCCAATCCGGCAATAAATACATCTGTTTCATGGATTACTTTACAAAATGGCCCGAAGCGTTTGCAGTACCAGAACAGACAGCCAACATGATTACCAAACTTTTTATCGAAAGAATCGTGTGCCGACATGGAGTCCCCCGAGTAGTACTAACCGACCAAGGACCATGTTTTACTGCCGAAATTTTTTACGAAAGAATTAGCACAAATTGGAACAAAGAAGGTGTACTCAGCACCTTACCATCATCAAGCGAATGGATTAGTCGACAGATGCAACCAAACACGGCGATGCTGAAACCAACAACAGAATTAGTCCCCGATAAGTGGGACGAATTCTTGGAACCATTATGCTTCGCGTATCGAACAGCAATCCATGTGTCAACTGGAGAAACCCCATTTTTCTTATTACACGGCCGCGACCCCGATTTACCAGGAGAGAACCCAATCCACGGATACTTAACAGCAACCACCGACGAAGGATACGCACCCCAACTAATTGATAAGCTAACAACAGCATTGGATCAAGTTTGGAAACGATTATTTTTAGCGCAAACGCAGTATAAACAGATAGGAGGGCGAAGAAAAGAACTTTTGATAACGGGGACCTATTAATAATGAAAAATCCGAATAAATCCTCAATGGGACCCTATAGTAGTGTATATCGCCCAGAAGTCGACAGACTTTTCCGGGTAGTAGAAGTAAAATTTCCGAACAATTTTATTAGTAAAAGTCGGTAGTGCAACCCAACGTCCAAAATGGTACAACTGCACGCAATTTAAGCATTTTGGTGGTGATCCAGAAGACTATGCGGGCTACAAAGCCAAATTAAGGCGTGTCCAAAAGAATCACGCCAACGTTTAGCACCTGAAGATTATTATTGTGGACGATGTAAAGGGTCATGGAAAGAAGATAATGAAACAGGACTAGTTATAAAATGGGTCCAATGCGATAGGTTTCTATGGTTTCATCAAGCGTGCGTAGGTCTAGAAGACGATCCACAAGAAGCGTTATGGTATTGCGCCCCGTGTATAAAAATTTATACTACGCAAGAGCACATTTTACAAGGTATAGCTCATGACCATACCTATGGTGCAAGAGCAAGATAGAGAATAATTGTATAGCTTAATTAGTTAAAATTTTCATATAATCTCAAAAACACTTGATTGTAATAATTATACTGTATCTTTGTTAATTCTAGCAAATTACGTATACTGGTTAAGCGAATACGGGTAACAAAAATATTAATTGCGGTGGTGGAGACGGAGAAAGCGGTGTTGAAACGAACAAAACGAAACTGGTCAACGAACGGAGTAACAAAACGGGTCAAAACGAAACCCATTTCGAACGACGAAAAGAACGGTCGAAATCACGAGCGGCAAAAGCGACCAACGAATCAATCGGTGATAAAACAACGACCGGAGAAGTAACGGTCAACAATCGGAGTTTCGAAGAACGAACCAACGTGCAACAACGACTGGAAAAATGGCCGTTCAGCGACGATACCCATTCAAAGATAACCCAAATCGGATGAACTTCACGCCAGCTCCGAACCATAGAGGAACAGCCTTCCATGTCACAAGATGGTGGCAACAATGGATCGACTATCAAATGGTGTTCGGATTCAACATCAAGACCGGACAAGTGACGAAGTAATTGAAACGGAAGAAAGCGCAAAGAAATTTGCCGAAATTATTTAAATGGCGCGAACGAACATTTTGTCGATCGCTACGGTAGTGGCAAGAATTCCGACGCATAAATTGAAGACGATAACGATAGAAGGGTTTCCGGAATTCTGTGAAGAAAACGGCATCCACCCAGATTGCCTACACTGGATTAACGAAAAATTCTAATGCGATACAATAAGCGTAACGACTGGAAAGTACATACGATACCTGGCAATACAAACAAGTGATGGCGAACTGGGGATCATCGTCATTTCACGATTCAATGGTCGAATACCCGAAGTACTCTATAAAGAAATAGAGACAAAATGCGGGAACATCATGTCATGGAACGATCTCGAAGAAGAAGGACAAATATGGGATGTAACGTTTAAAGAACAACCGTATCCGGCGATATTGTCAACGATCGACATGAACAAACTACAAAAACTACTGGTAGAACAAGAAAGGAAGACGATACAACAATTGGTCGAACTATACGTCCTAAAAAGAAGGGGTGCGACAATCGAATACTACGAAAAGATATGTTACCAATAAACTATTCGCACCGAAAAGATTGCGATACCAAGGCGGAACATGGAAGAACATGTATGTGGACAATAGCTCAGGTAGCACAATAGAGTCGCGATGCAACGCTATTGTTTCCAGTACTACTTGCAACGGCGTGTCGATCAAATGAAACGGCGATCAATAGAACGAAAGCCGAAGAAGTGTGGCAATTGATTCCGAAGATCGTGAAAAAATATCCGTGGCATCGAACACCAACAGAAGCAAGACCACAATCATCAGAAGAAGAACGAAAGAAGATCGAAGCGTTCACGAAGATACAACACGAATTCGACGAGAAGATCAAACCGAACTTGAGCAAACAGCGACAATCTCCGAGTAGATCATACGAATTGCGCCCGGATCGACAAGTTAAACAAAAGAGATTTGACGTTAACAACTTCCGATTGTGGCAAATAGACGAAGCAGTAGCAGAAGAGCAGGAACGATTCAAACACATCCAAGGATAAGTCGACTACAGAGAAGACGACGATATTTCAGCAAGATATACGAACTAAATACCTTGGAAAAGAACGAATCAAGATATCGTAAACGAGTTGATGAAACCTTACGCTGCAATAGTAGAACAAACGGGCGATATCGGATTCAACCGTGGCGGATTTTCTGACACTACAAGAATCGATAGAAGAATCGACGAATTACGAGGTGAAATAAGAGCGAAATAGCGTTGAAATTTATCGACCTGTTAGTCTCACATCAGCTGTATCAAAGGTGATGGGGAAGATCGTGTCGAGTGCTCTCTTAAATTATGCCACTGTAAACAATATTTTGAATTCTTCTCAATTTGGATTTCTGAGTGGACGATCATGTGAGCTCCAGCTTATGGAGTACATGGACTGGCTGATTGAAGTAGTAAACAGTGGAGATAATGCCGACGTAGTCTATCTCGACCTCAAAAAAGCATTTGACATAGTACCATATGCTCACTTGATTCAAAAACTTCATCTTTACGGCATCAATAATCCGCTTCTTGCATGGTTAAATTCGTTCCTTTGTGGTAGGTCATAACGAGTTGTCGTGAATGGATGCAAAAGTGACTGGGCCGCAGTTCGTAGTGGCGTACCCCAGGGTTCGGTACTGGGTCCGATCCTCTTTCTAGTCTATATCAATGATCTCGATGAATACGTTTCTTCGAAGGTTTTCAAATTCGCAGATGACACAAAACTCTGCCGGCGCATCCATCGGGCTCAATACTCCGACATTGACACGGAAGATTTAGCTAATGACTTGGAAGGACTATTAAAATGGGCAGATCATTCTGGTATGGAGTTCAATGTGGCTAAATGTGCATGTATTCATTTCGGTTATGACAATCCACAGAAACAATACAAATTCGACAATGTGGATATTCCAAAGAAGATTCACGAAAAGGACTTGGGAGTCTGGATTTCAAACAACTTGAAACCGTCGCTACATTGCGCCGAAATTGCTTGTAACGCTGAGAATGCCGACTCTAGCAGGGTTAGACTATCACGACCGATTGAAAGCCCTAAAACTACAAACGTGGGAGACAAGGTGCATTCGCCCTGATCTCATCATGATGTATCGTATGGCAAACAGTCTGGTCGAGGTTCCTCTTCAATGCTTTTTCAAAGTTTCAACTGTGCACGATACAGCTTTGCTTGCCGCGCCGTCCAAATATGGAATGGTTTATCAGAGGAACTGTTACAGCGTCGTCGCTAGCGTCATTCAAGCGGTTGCTCCACGCATCGGAAGCGTTGCCAGATCTGTGAATACGTGCTGCTGCTGCTCTCTGACTCTGTTTTCAGAGTCAATATATCCCAATTTGAACAATCACGGAAAGCCGAATTTCATCGGCTTGCTACAGTCCGGACAAACTAAACTAAACAACAATAAACGATATCGAATTACTTTCCGGACAGTGGCACCATCAGGTGTGTAAATAGAAGGGAAAACACGCAAGAACAAATAGCGTTACAAATCAACGAGTATCAACGAATATACGCTGATACGGAATTACGAAGACAAAAGATGAAGAGGAGGATCAGAAAGAAGCACAAGAAAAAGCAGAATTCGAGGAAGAACAACAGCAAACAGAAGATCCAACGAGGGAACTTCCAAAAAGTGGGGATACGCAGGAGGCGCGAACTGGTGGGCTTGGTATCAGAAACAAGCAAAAGAAAAAGCCGAATTCGAGGAAGAACAACATAAAACAAAAGAAGATCCAACGAGGAAGTTCCAAAAAGCGGGGATACGCAGGAGGCGCGAACTGGTGGGCTTGGTATTCGTCTGGGACCGGTTCACCAGCAAGCACAAACGCAGAAAGCCGCAACGGAACAAGAAACGATACCAAAAGAAAGTGCGGAACAGGAAGTGCGACCTGATGAGCTTGGCATCCGTCCGGAGTCAGGCCAGAGGGAAGCACAACCTGAAGAAAGCACAATGAAACAAAGCGAAACGATACCGAAACCAACACCAAGCGAAGAACCAATGGAAGTCGATCCAAAACCATACGGAGAAATCGAACCCCCAGAAGGAAAACTAGATTATGGTGAACATGGCGATGACGAACCACTAACAAAAATAGCCAGAAAATGAAAGAAATAGAAGATAAAACACTAAGACTAACAGCGGCGGAGGCAGCCGAACGAACGTATCAAGAATTGAAAATGAGGCAAGAACGGGAAAATGAACAAAAATCAAAGGAATGACTGGAACCTCCGAAAGGACCACAAAAAGCGGAACAAGGTCGATCGAGATCTCCAAGACGGAAGTCTATGGAAGATAGACGCAAATACTCAGAAGCGTCTGAGCGTCGAGGAGAGAAGTCTTCGAAACGAAGACACCAATCGAGTCAACCAAGACCGCGACATTCACCGAGTAGGAGTACAAGATCGGAACAAGTACCGAAATATAATCAGCCAGCATGGAAACGTTCGAAAAATATAGGCCAATATTTCATGGAAGACGACAATACCAAGAGGGAAAAGACTCGACAGCACCAAGTGATAGAGGAGCACCATGGTTACGAGAAACAAAGAATATCACACAAAGATGCGAAGAAAAAGCAGCAAAGTATGGATTCTATATAGAAATAGTCAAACGAATGGATAAAAACAGAAAGCATAGTTCTACCACGGTGCCATGATATGGTCAGAAAAAACTTTCGTGGACGCAGACCGAAATGTCAGACCCACAACAAAGGAGGAACAAGAGCAAGTTCAAAAGGACTATAAAGAACGAAAAGATAAAGACTTAAAAGAAGGATGGATATATCGCCGACATGAAAGAACCGATCGGACGATATGGCCAACAATTGAACGAGCAATTCGAAACCAAATACGGGACGAGCAAGAACAACAACGTTAGATCGAAGTAAAGGAGCAATTCCAAGACGGTAAGGAAAAGCCCCACAACAACAACCACCAGCGGAAGTACAGAAAGCGATACAGCAAGCGGGAAGCTTAGAAGAATTGGTCTCAAAAGGTAAATGACAATTTGTTAGATCAGAACAAATTCTGAGAATTACAATACACGTTAGACCTATTCGTTATACACTGTTCTTGCTTGCGAAGCTTGCAAATTAGCTGAAAACCACGGCTAGCCGGAAAGTTGGAACCGATAATGTGTACTCCGCTGCTAATCTCTTAAAACCAAAAAAGTTCACACATATTTAAATTCCGCAGACCGTCGGACCAACCACTAGTTCTTGTGAAGTTAAGCAACATCCGGTAATTCGGAAAACAAAGCCAATGCTGAAACACTGCGAATACCGTCTAATGACACACGTAGTTTAACGGAAATCCATGATAAAAACAACACGACTAGACGGCGTCAACTAACTGTACTCATTCAAACTAGAACTGAATTTGTTGTTGCGGAAAATTAATTGAGTTGAGTATGGTTGAATCTTGGTTGGTTGTAACGAAGATGAAGTTGAATGAAAACGGGCGGAGCGGCGATAGGATCATGCCTACCGGAAGTGGAATTATAATACGTAGCTCAGAGCTAAACATTGAAGCAAAGCAACACCATAATTACTTATGATTAACTAGCACGCCAATGTCCAAAAATATGTCCATTAACGCAGAACAGTAATATTTAATAATATTGTGTATGGAGGAAATTTTTACGGTATAGACGACGTTTCAAGACCTTCAGTCATATTTAGCGGGTAGGCACCCTGATTAAATGAAAATTGAAAAACATAATTGCTGCAATACTTCGACAAGTAATATTAAGGGACGGTGGGGCATCGAAAGAGCGATACGAGATCCTTAACAAGTAGGTGATCAGTGCCCACCCGAATTAAAGGTAAAAAAAGGCGAGATGTGAAAGAAGGGTTGTTGGAAACTGGAAAGCAGGGAGTAACCGGAATTCCGGTTCCGGTTTCATTCCGGCAAAGGGCAAAAACCATACCGGAACCGGAATTTCGGTTTAAAAAATTGGTTTGAAATTTTCCACGTTTTTTGCTTCATCTGTGATCCAAACATATGTAATATATATTATACAATGATCAAGCTCCAATACAACCAAGCAAAAGAAAAGATTAACTAAACAATTTGCCGTTTGAAACGTAAGTAGGGCACATAATTTCAGTAGGAATTTTTCATAATAACCTGCAGGAGTTTGTTTATAAATCAAATCCCGTTGCTTGCAGCAGCTATTTTACACATCCAGAAGTCTGTGCGTTACGTTTCAATTAAACCGGTCCAATTCGGTAACAGAGTATGGCTAACGCAGAAGTACTTAGGGTATGCTTGGCTAACATTAATTGCTTCAAGAACCCGCCAATGCGCTTGTAAACTTGGTAAATCAGTCTAAATTGAAGTAAACTAACGTTATCTGCAACGCAGCTAGAAACTGTTTTCTTGGCAAAGAACTGTATTTATTGAAACTGTGCGAGCAGCATCACAGTGTGTCTCATTTATAGCATTCTGATTAGAAAGTTATCATCATTATCATCTAACTTACGGGCACTGTTTGTCCAACGCTAGCCTAAACAGTGTACCTGATCAGAAAATTACCTTCTATCTATTATTTTCTTTTAGAATCATATAAACTGATAATTTCAAGTTTCCTACAGAAGAACATGTAACAAAGGTATGTGTAGCAAAGGAAGGCGACTGGAGACAGAGTAAAAGTGTATAGTCTACGCTCCAAGCTTTGTAAGCATATTCGATTTGACGCAGTATACGCAATGGTGTATAGCTGAAGGCATTTTTTGCTCTGGGTGTCCAAAAATCGGCATATTTGATCGATAAATAAACATTATTAGCTTCCTCAGTTTCTTTAAAGTTTCATAAAGGCAATAATACCATCGCAAAACATTAAGTTTAATGTAAAAGTTATTTGTAATGCATTTTAAATCCACTATACCTTCATTTCTTCCTTCATCTCTTTTACTATATATAAATTTCGAAGACCAAGTTCCGGATCCGGTTTAAATGGACGGTTCCGGTTGCTGGTTCCGGTTCCGGTTACTCACTGCTGGAAAGATAAGAAAATAAAAAACAAATGAAAGAAAAACGATATGAAGTAGGAGCAGGAGAAATATATTAAAGAAAATGGTGGAAAAGATTAAAACGAATTCTTGTAATTTCTTGGTAACCGTGGTTTTATAAATGCATGTTATCTAAAAACTAGGGAATAACTGGAACCGAAATTTGCCGGAACCGGAAGCAGCAGCCGGAACCGGAACGGGGTGTGCTAAACTTATATATAGTGAAACAGGTGAAGGAAGAAATGAAGGTACAGTGGATTTAAAATGTATTAAATATAACTTTTATATTAAACTTAATGCATTACGATGGTATTATTGTTTTTCTGTAACTTTAAGAGGCTGAGGAAGCTAATAATGTTTATAAATCGATCAATGTCGGTTTCTGGACAAACAGAGCAATAAATACTTTCCACTATACACCCTTGCGTACATTGCGTCAAACCGAATGTGCTTCCGATGCATGGAGCGTAGAATAAGCACTTTCGCCCTGTTTTCAGCCGCCTCTATTTACTGCACATACGTTTGTTACATGTTGTGCTATAGGGAACTTGAAATTATTGGATTATATGGTTCTAAGAGAAAATAATAGAAGGTAACTCTCTGATCAGTGGTCAGAAACACTTCAGTTAGATGATATAATGACGATAAATTTCTGATCAGAATGTTATAAATGATGAATTGTGATACTGCTAGCACATTTTGAATAAATACAGTTCATTTGCAAGAACACATTTTCTAGCTGCGTTGCAGATAACGTTGCTTTACTTCAATTTAGACTGATTTACAAAGTTTACAAGCGCACTGGCTGGTACTTGACGCAATTTACGTTAGCCAAGCTTACGCTAAGTATTTGTACGTAATCCATACCAATCCATCTGCAATCCATATCTATTATCGAGTTGGACCGGTTTAATTCTGACATACCCCACAGACCTCTGAATGTGTAAAATAACTGGTACAAGCATCGATCTGGCTTTGTTTTGTTAACAAACTGCTTCAGGTGAAGATAAAAAATTCCTTCTGAAATTATGTGCACTAATTGCTGAGTTAATCTTATTTTGCTTGGTTGTACTAAAACTTGATCATTATATATATCAACATATGCTTGCGGCACAGATGAAGCAAAAATACGGAAAATTTCAAACAGAATATCTAAACTGAAATTCCAGTTCCGGTATGGGCTTTTGCCCTTTGCCGGAACCGCAACCGGAACATGATTATCGCCGGAACCGTAACCGGAATTCCGGTTACTTTCTGCTAAAAACCTAATTAGTATCTGTTATGCTATGAAGGACTTATATATATTTGGTATTTTAAATTACAGGAGTAAAATGGACGATACTTATGACTCAGAAATAGTTGAGGGCTTTGGAAACGAAGTGGTATATTCGGTTTTATCATTTTTTATATTGTTACTGCCGCTGTTATCAATTATATGGAATAACAGGTTAGTAATTTGTAGATGTTTGAGTTATGTGTTCTCAGGGTGTTTGGTTGTCGGTATAATATAGTGATGTTTCTCAATGATATTCTGGAAAGACGTTTTGGCCTGGTCCTACACGATAGTAATACGGAAGATTATATATTTGGTTTAGGAAGACGATATAGTTTAGATGAGTTTGCACGAAGGATGTTGCTTGTATAAGTTGTTTACATATTCCGCACTTCTACGCGTTCTAATTGATCTTTGGTGGAGTTCTGATACCACCTCGAGTCCCACATGATACCTAAAATGAAAAAAAATTACACAATAATCGCGATCGTAGGGTTTTCGATGCTTACTCACCATTATATATGTATTTATATAAGTACTTATCTACCATGGTTCATCATCCGTTTATAGTCGTTTTTCCACGTCAGTGGGTTCGACTTCACCATGATCGCACAGCATTTCTCCATTTGACCACTTATCTACCATGGTTGAGCATAATAAACTTTTATTAAACAAATGTGATGTTATTAAAAAATGTAGCAGTATTTTTATTGCCTATTTCATCGTAAACACTAATTTATATTTTAACGGTGTGTATAATTAAAATGATTTTTGGGACCAAAACACAAAATTTTTTGTCACATTCTGCTTTCCGTACTGGTTTTGTCTTTTACGGGGATCGAAGGCGCCTTTCAAATTAACCAAGTTATACCATCAATTAGTAACACATACACTTATTTTTCATCATTAGCTGTCAGTACATCTGAATTACGAAAAAAAGTTACCCCAGCTAGCAAGCGAATATTTAAGAATTTGATCATTTTCAGAACTGGAGTATGATATTATATACCAACCATTTACAGGAAATTGTTTCACACACATATATATAACTAGTGTTTTCATAACAGAATTAGTAGTTACTAGTGGTATGTCCAGAACCATTCTTAACATATTTATAGGAAAATTTTTCATAACTTGTGTTTTTCATAAATTGATAAATGTTTTCATTACATACTTAGGAGTTACAATTAATGGCCTGTCCAGAACCATTATTAATTGGAGACTTTTAAGGTCCCTGTTATTCAATTTTGCAGATGGGGGATATATATTTTTCTCAGTAGGCTACAAATTTCCATGTTTTCATGTATACTATAACTGCCCTACAAATATTTTCATACTAATACAGTGTTTTAGCATTAGAAATAAGAGTGATTAATGTTTGGAATATATAGTATATATATGGAGAAAACATGAACGTCGGAACGTAGGGAATTCATTGGATTAGAGTCGAACAATGGGGTTCAAGTATTTGGGCAGATGATCATAATTAATTTGTAAAGTGTCGAACTTTTGCATTAGAATTAGTAATAATTAATCTTTAAAATATTTAGTATGCGGAGAAAACATGAACTTAGGAGCGCTGTGAAATCATGGATTAATCTGAACAGTAGAGTTCGGCTATATATGCGTGGACCCAAACATATGGAGTTTGAAAAGTGGTGGTCCCTCAGACCCCTAGTAGGGACTGGCCAGAAATAGTATATAATACGTAGTGCCGATATTGAATTGTAATTATATTTCTGGCTACTTCATTCGCTGAAATTTTTGCTACGGGGCAAAACTATTGCCCAACAAGGCATCCGCTTTTTGTCAGGAAAAATGCCAGGGCCCCGGGGTTTCGTTGGGTCTAAAATTCTAGGCGGGGACTCGGGGGTCGGGCTGGTTTAAGCCGGACTTGTTAACACCGAACAATACTCCACCTGCTTTAATCGCATTATATATTGCGTATACATTGCATCTGTGTTGCATATATTTTTACTACCTAATGCAACAAACATAATAGAATACATATATATCTGGGCTTTACAAATTGGGTTGGGGGCTGGCATTTTTAAGTGTCTAGCAAAAACTGAATGCACACCGGTTTGTGCCCCACCTCAAAATTTTGGGCTAACACCGAAGATAGATATCATAGATACGGGCAATCTAAAAAAATTGAAAATATAAGGCAGAAACCTGCGACTCTCAAAAGTGTGTAAGTCCGAAAAATAATAAATTTTGTTGCGTTTTTTCTGTTATAACTCGATCCGGGTCAAAAATTCACAAATCTTGACTCGTGTTATTAGCTATTGTAGCTGCGACCCTGCTTCTGTCACTATCACACAGGCTGATGTTGAGTAAAACTATTCATTTCCCCAGATCAGTACAGCATAACTAAATGCAATATAGTTGAGCTTCTGTGGTTGCGTGATCAGAAGGCCACTATGAAATAGCTAATTACCTTAGCTATCCCTAGCTACATGCTTCGCGATACCCTTAACTATTACGCTCAGTTAACTTCAGCTCAGTTATCAGCGTCGGCACGTTCGACCGGCTTGGCTCTACTTGTTTTGTATTTTGTAATCCGTCACGATTGCTTCAAAAACTATTGGATATTAAGCACGCATTTCAAAATGATGTCAGATTTATCTAAGCCTGATTACTTTCCTTATGCACGAGGGACAACCACGCTACCTCAGAAAACTAGTGTAACTTCTGCGAAAAAGTAACCCTGGTAATCCGATGCATCTGTTGGTGACGCCGTAATTTCTTTCCTTACGAACTCGCCACTTTTTTAACATCGAACTAGCATCTTGACCTGCAACTAAATATTCTCAACGTTAGGGTGGTTGCTGCCTACCCAATTGTCACCGGCAACGATGTGATGGTCATACATAGGGCTGAGGAGCAGCCGAAAACTCACAATTTATACAGTTTTGAAAGTGAAGTATTTCGGGCTTCCAACTGATTAGTAATCCGAGACGATCAAACGAAGAGTCTTCGTTTCTTTGGTTTAAGAAGAATATGGTATACAATAAAATTGACCGCCTAAAACTAACATATATAGATATAACGACAATAACCTCTCCTTAGACGATTTCATATAAACATGTGTATTTGTAAACAGTGTCATTTTAGGATTTTCAGGGCAAGGTTTTGTCGTTCTCAACCTGTAAAATTGTGCATTTTTTGACGTAACGCAATGCTGGGGTAACCGGATTATTCCGACTTCCCGAATAATATACGGATATGAAAGCGTATTCAGATATCTGCCCATCACTAGTAACTGCGTATTGGGGTGCAAAGATTTCTAGCAAAAGCGACGGTTTGTGCGTTCTGCTGCAATTGTTGAATTTGTGAAGTAACTTTAAGACTAGCGTTGTGAAATATTTTTGTTACTGAAATAACACGTTTAAGGTGTAAATACACAGCGGATTTGATATGCTATCCATAGTTCCACAACTATTTTCCTGCGCTTGTGTGTGGTGATTATTAAGATTAAAATTATAAACAGATGATATAATTATATATATATACTGTTTTTCAGACAACGAGCATTCGAAGCTGTTCATCCTGCTCAACAACGCCTTGTCAACGAAGTTCGACGAAGACTATTTCCTAGCAACCTTCTGCAGCGGCCCAGCAATGCTTCGGTAAACGGTTCCCCTATCGTACCAAATGGAAATGTGCTCGAAAACCGCGAGAATGGAACACCGCAAAGCCATATGGCTGACGAGCCTTCAATAGCTACGACCACACCGGCTGTGACCAGAATTTATAATACGGATGATTGTCCTATATGCCTAAATCCGCTACGATTTTGCGTACAAGCAAATTGCGGTCACATGTTTTGTGGTAAGATTTAGGTAACTTGGTTTTATATAATGGTGGAAGGTTGGGTCGTTGATCCGCCAGAGATATCTCCTTCTGTTCCTGACCATTAAAATTTTCATTTTTGACGACCACAAGTTTCGATCTCCATTGTCTTTGGCAATAATTTTCTATTTTTGCCAAAGTCATGACGTGTTTCATTCCTAGTTATGGCCTTAGCTCCTTGTTATGGATCAGGGGTGACATGAGTCTCCGAACCATAATGTCAGAATCTTCAAGCCCCGGACTACGAAGTAAGAATTATTGGCAGCAATCTTTTTACACATTTCTTATAATCCCATTTCATGCTCACCTATTACTTAAGAACCATTTTGCATTTTTGACATTGATTTTTGTTCAAACCTGTAACTAGATAATGATTATGTTTTTGAGAGTTTTTTGTGGTTTTTGAGAGTTTTCAGGGTGCTGTGCGAGTGTTGATTTGTTTTTCTGTTTTGAGCTAAAATGCTCCAATTTATCTGTGTTCATATGTCACACCCCCGCACCTCATTCGTTTGTGAATTGGCTTGCAACGTGTTTTGAAGGAGAAACCCTTTCGGAAAACATTTCCTTAGTTGTTTGAAATTCTTCATCCACTTTTGTATACAGCACTAACTGAATGAGTAGCGCTAAACATAATAT
>JASANE010015923.1:0-82230 GCA_030248225.1 Trileptium ribeirensis
TTCTTGGTTCAGTTAGTATTGCTCACTAGTTTGCACTCAATGACTTTATAGAACTTAAAATTGAGATTCTTCAGCCCTCTTCAAAGTCCAGAAAGACAATGAAATATCTGTGAAATATCAAAGGCCATGCTGCGGTCGTTTTTTAATACCTTATTAAAAACCATGCAACGCCTTATTCCTATTCCAACGACCGAAGAGCTGAAGCTTTCGAAGCAAGTAAATCACAAATTCCAGGTGTTATTTTTCACGTTGTAGTGGACGCTCACAACGTAAATACAACTGCTTGTATCGTTTTAAACAAACCTGAAAACCTGTAGGCCCATTAATAATTTTTATTGTCGAAAAGTACCACTTTTCGTTACTGGCCGGACCACACTAAGTAATGACCATGTACATTCTTGATTGACTCAGTTAAGATTTTTCATGTTTTAGGAAGATTTTTTAATTTTAGTTTATAGCTAGAAAATCAACACTTACATAAAAAGCTAAATATGGCCAAGGTTAAGCTCACGATTAAATGATTCTGCATGGCGGTTGATGAATAATACCGGTTGACCACAAGCACAAGGTGTCCAAATCAAGACGCCATTTTGTCGAAAAATTGGACAGGAAAGCATTAGAGGATGTTAAACACAAAGCTGCAGCTCACACATGAAATAAGAATTACGGAAACCAATCAACCCAGTTATGTGTCGTGCAGAGAAACTTCTTGGACAGTTGGTAGTGTTGTGAGTATATTGCGGTCAAAATACACATAGAGCTATGTACATGTTTGATGTCTCAGGTTCGTTGGACGTTTGATCTTCGCTCAATTTCGTTGAAGAAACTCCAAATTTTGTTCGAAATGTGTTCAAAGTTCGTTCTAGGCGTGTTCCCATTTTTTTATCGCAGTTTTAGGTTTATGCGAGAGCAGTTCTAAAAGTGGTCGAGTGCTATATTATTATCCTTATGAGACAGTGCTGGGGCTAAATTTTTTACCTCAAAAATTAATAAATTTTGCTACTTCTTAAATATAAAAGTATGTAGATATTAGAATATGTCTACAGGTTGTTATTGTTTCTGAATACGTTATAAGCTACATTGTATTTGCTTTGTTCGCATCAAATATGGCAATAAGGCAAGTGCTAAGCGTCTACAACGTAAAAAATGGATCTTCAACTGATAATGTTTCTTAATATTTGAGATTCATCAATTTTAAAACTTGTCATCTGTTCAATCATTCTAATTAATACCACACCTTTGCTTTAACGTTTGAGTACCAGATCTGAGTCTCGAAGTATCTTAAGTAGAAATGTGTAATGCTTGCACTATGCAGTTGGTAATATTTACCCGTCAAGATCAACGTTGACACTTTGTATTTCGAAACCTATCTTCACAGAGATAAATAAGTGCCAAAGTTAGACCAGCATTCAAAGAGCATTCCCGAATCGCAACAGATTATTTAATTTAATGAAAATAAATACGCTGTATTGAGCGGAGCGAAGCGAAGCGTTTTTATTTTCTGTCTGGGATTAAAAAGGTCGATGTCCGTCCGTTCGTTCGTTCGGTCCGACGGATCTCAAGAATCACTGAACCGCTTTTAAAAAACAGGTCAGAGTGGGCACCTGATATTTGGGATTAAAAAATTTTGAGTGGTTAATTAGTAATTAGCTAATTAGTTAAGCTTATGCAGCTAAAATAGAGAATTTTGCAATATTTGTGTTATTTAATAAAACAGATTCGTTTCGATCAAACCATTATAGGTTTTTTTGGATCGAAGAATTCAAATATAATATTTTTACCACTCAATAGTCAATATTTGAGTAATTAATTGAGTAGCTTGTGCTGTTCTGACACCCAGTGACATAGTAATTATTTTGAATTAATATTGTATATTAAAAAGTTTAAGTAATTCATTTGTATGTAATTAGGATCGAGTTGCGTTCTCTGTTGCTTCTTATTGCTAATGTCCATTTCCATGCGTCTACTGTTTTCTCCACTTTTACTCCAAGTTTTGGTAAGCCCTATGCAATGTAGTTATTTGAAGAATATAAAATTGAGTACATTCGTAATGCCAGAGCCCAAGCTCCGCTCACAAATGTAGTTCCACTACCGACTAGTTTAATAAGTGATTTGGAACAGAATACACTGTCAATGCACGCTAATCCTAATGCAACGCAAAAGTCAGTCAAAATTGAGTGCGAACAAACTGAGAAGCGAAGGTTTAATGGAAAAATGTAACTCATGGAAATAAGCCATTTAAGTTAGCACAGTCATCGTCGTTCATAGGTTCAGGTAATGTTACAACTCTATTCAGGAAATATCGGCACAAACTTGGGCATAGATTCTTACAGGATAGAAAAATCTATGTTCTTACAGGATAGAATAGTTTTATCCGCTCAGTTACAGCTTCAAAATCAAAATAATTGAAATGGAGCAAACGTAACGAGCGAAGTTTCTTCAAGTAGCGTCTAACTGGAAAATTATTTATGCGTCTGTTCGTAGCATAACTCTTCACCAGATAGATTTCCGCTATTCATTTGACACTAAATGAAATATATTTGTGCAGCTTTGTATTTTCGTCGCTCCATGATTTTCTAGCTAAATTTTTTTGCAAAACCAACACAAACGGGAGAGTTTTTGACTATGGCCATTTGGGGCCGCCCAGCATTTTAGGTCATAACTGTTGTGAGAGGTAGCGAATGCAAAAGCATCCCAAAAAATCCCCGCATTGACAGCTACAATTTGTCCGTAGCCGTTTTTGAGCCACGGACCAAAGTTTAAAAATACCTCCAAACAGTGAAAAAGTCGAAATTTTTACAAAACATGTTTTTTGTTTGTTGGAGACGAACGATGGAATTATAGTTATTTAACCCGTTGAATACGTTGGTTTCACTGTTTTAACCCCGCATTTGGCAGTGTTATTAATCCTGCTGAGGGGTGCCTGAGCAACCTGGCAACTAAGCTAAACTTTGGCATCACAATAGTCGAGTTTTGCTTTCAATATTAAGTAGGTTTATAGGTTTTCTGGGATGTTGAATACCATAAAAGCAGTTATATATGCGTGGCATGTATCAAATAAGACAAGTCTAGTGGGCTCTACAACGTAAAAATCACTCTCAAGTTATAATTTTGCTTTAAAATCTGTGATATATAAATTTCAAAAACAATTTGTGCTACCATAAACTGTGTATAAATACTATCATAAAAATTTAAATCGGCTGAGATAGCTGAATTTGGAACTACCAATTGGTCAATAAGCACAGTCGCTCCGTTTCCCTTCGCTTTGCGAATTACTGGTAATAAAGGTGAAATATACCGGTTCCATTTCGAGCAAATCCAACAATAAGTTCGACTAGAATTCCAATAAATCCCAAACTAAGCAAGCTGTTGTAAACGATCAGGTAGACTTTTCGAAAGTTTGGAACTAAAACACAATATATTACAAAATGTTTGTACTAAAAACTATCACGGTAAGATTAGACCTGAATACTCAATTAACGAGTACGTGACTGGCAAATGAAATTGCACATTTTGCACTGACCAATCAGATAAATTGTCACATCTCAAAATAAACGGTTCTATTTTCCAAAACAAGATTTGTGCAAGACATCGATTCTAAATGCATGCTAAAAAGAAGCCAAAACATAATCTGTAATAAAAAACGTTCTATTTTTATCGATGTTATATACAAATGATTTTTATATTTGCAAACCATCAGTAAAGATACTGTATTGTGTGTTAATGATTGAGCAGCAGTTGCTAGGCTGAAATATACAAACGCGATCTTGTTTCGTTTGAGCGCTATTGTCGAAACTTACTCAGTGAAATGTCTGTTGACGGAACCAATTTTATTCAGGGTGTCCGCGGGTCCGGCACCCCAGAATTCTAGGAGAATTAAAGAGCATTTTGGAAATATTCAAGGAGATATTTCTACATCATATCATCAACCGTATAGTTGACATGATGTTTCTATAGCAAATGTTAACAAACAATATCGAGTAACAACAGCATTTGTTTGTGCATCCCAGTAATATTCATTTGCCCACGTTGATATTCTGTTGTGATATCGAACAGAAATACGAAAAATTGACACTGTGTCACCTGCAAAACAAGACGGTCCTGAAAAGAGGGAGCCAATCCAAACACAAGACTGTATCCAATTTTGACGCGACCAATCGAAAAGATTTTGGCTATGTCGCTATCGGGAAACTTGACCGAAAATATGGAACCAATATCATCACTACATCTGTAAGACAGACGACTGCTTACTGCCTTAAGACACCAAAGTATCTCAGCCCTAGTTACATAATTGGAAATGAAGCTTCCTAGTGACGTTTGGCCTGAAGTTGAAGCAACGGACTCTTGCGGAGGCGCTGCTGTTTTTGCGGAACATGTGTTTCCTGACGGAAGAGTGGCTATATTAGGTTGACAAGAAACTTTTGGCTGCGAGTGCTTGTGTTTCTGTGATTCTGAAGACATTAAGTACAATTATTATATTGGAGCTGTTATACAGCACAAAATTCAAGGAGATGGAACATAAAATTCAAGGAGCTTGAAGGGGCTGTAACCAAATTCAAGGAGATTGAAGGAGGTTTTCATGATTCAAGGAGAATCAAAGAATCTAGGAAATACAAGCAGCGCGGACACCCAGTTTATTAAGATAGGCGAAAGCTCAAAGTTGAACGGTGTTATCGATCATCAACTGAACGGATCCGCTTAACGTTTTGTTTTAGGCGAATCAATTTATTATTATAGCATAACGCAGTGAATGTTTTAAGAATGATTTTCAAATATTCCAGAATGGTGTGTGGTGAAGTGCTTGCCTGCTTAAAACTCAACAGTCTATGATAAACATCTAGATTTTCTATTTTTTTCACAACTTGATAGACCCCCTCATCATTGGGCTCCCAGAAAAGGATGGGTATCGGACACCGTAATTTCCTGGTCTACAATGAAAAATTCGGTGATGACATTGTGAATTCGATAATGCCAAAATTAATTTGGACGTAAAAACCAAAACATGCCCTACAAGCATGGCATTTGCCTTACAATTTTACTTTAAGCTGTTTTCGCCAAGCAGAAAGTCTTGCTGAATGAATTAAAAACCTTGGTTCACAACAACTGCAGAAGGTAATGTTATAATCGTGTATTTTTTAACTGAAGGGGGAATGAACTGGCCTGTCTACAGCCACCGAAAAAGCGGGGACTTAATGTTCATTCTCGCAGAAAATTTCAACAAATTAGTGGGGATAAATTTCGCTTAAAATTGCTAAATATTTCCATATTTTCATGTAGTTGTACTGCCGTACAAGTATTTTGACGCTGTAAAACGCCGCTTCGGCGCTGGAAATAGTCTTCATTAATGTTTTAAAATTTTTCATTCCGCATACAGAAAACATAACTTTAGAAATAAAAACTGTTTTGGATTAAGTTGAACACCGGGGTTTCGGTTAAAATATGGGGAAATCTCAGAAAAAAATGGGGATTTGGAATGTGGGGGTCCCCAATCCTCCCAACAGTGGCCAGGCCAGATAAAATACGCCCCTGAAAATTAAATTAGTTGGTCTTGATTGCATTACTAGGTGCGTGCAATATATTGAGACCCACAAATTTTCAAATTACTGTGCAGTCACTATGAATTACGACCAGCAACCACAAAATTGTTAAATGCATCACATTTTTAAACCCGCAAACTTAAAAATTTATGGGTTTTATATAGGAGCCTAAAAATTTATGAGGAATTCTATATCCTCCCCGAATTTGAAAATCAACCAAGAGCAATCGTTTAGAATAATTTCTCAGATTTAATTTAAATTAGCTAAAAATAATGGCGTAATCCAAAAAATGAGCCCCATAGTTCACACATAGCTGCGTAACTATCCATATAACAGAAACGAAGCATGACAATTCAAATAAAATTATACATTAGTTTATCTTTATGTACAACAAAACGTAGGCTGAAAGTCTTGTAGGTTTGAACGTAGCAGCTTATTCCGAAAAGTATACACTGATAAAAAATTTTAATGAAACACAATTTTGTAAAATTATTAATTACCGCTAAAGCCGTCTTCTTTCGCTCCTCTCATAATGTCATTAACAATACGATTAGCGGCTTCTTGCTGAAGCAAAATGTTAACAAAATGGCAGCTAGTAAGTTGAGGTTATTTTTTTCAAATCATAAAGCAATATCCCTGGCTGCAATTCACACACAACTAAACTTTTTAAACCTTTGTCAATGGCAAATACATTAAATATGCGCATATATGGTGGCCACCGCACCCTGGATGAAATACCCCACCATGTTATACTATTCGACATGATGTTGGTTAACATAGACAAAAAAGTTTTTTTAAAGCCGATGGATTTTTGAGCCCCCCTCCCTGAAAAAACAGCAGAAATGGGGCAGAACAGGAAGCATTTTGTGGATTGTACCCAAAACACTACACTTGTTGCAAATTAGTACAAACCGGATAATAGCATAAAATTTTAAATTCATCTCCTAAAATCTCGGGTGGGATTCGGAAATCGGGCAGACATATTGGGTTAGGGAGGCGTCCGTCCATGTAAAAAGCTCATTGGAGCCAAGACTGGCTTTTCCATTCGCTAAAAATTTTGCCAGCGACATAAACCCGTGTACTTATGGTTCGGCCCCAGGGGGTTTGCCAGGGCTTTACGCTACGACACTATGGAGCATAAAACGATTTTAAAACTATTACATAATTCGATGGACTTTTGACTGCAGAATTGGATTTTAGTAAACCAATTTATCATTTTTATGTCAAGTAGGGAAGTTTTTACAGCGGGGAAACAAAAACTTTTGCTTGGGCACAGATTTTTGCTAGAGCTCACAAAAAAACGCTAGCCCATAGCACTTACATCCAACTTGGAGTAGCCAGAATGGGCATGAAATGATATATGCGTTCAAACGGTAGGGTGCGGCAACGGGAACGGTACATAATTTGGATTGTAGCAAAATTCTATCTATCAAATATTTTCCAACAGTTAACCGTAATACATACGCGCACTAATTTGAATTTACAGCTATATTATAATCAGTGAACTTTATCGCATGTACTCATTTGAATGTTCACAAGACAACCCGAATCTATATGTTGACACCTATAAATAACAAAAGTATTTAAATATTTTGACTCTTCAGAGCAGGATTCTCCACAGAAAAACTAGTCGCTTAGTTTGTTTCATTGCCAAAGAGGTAATTTTTAAGCTTTGAATGAGTAATTTATGCCAACCACAAACTACATACTGTCGCTTAACAGTATATCATTTGTCGTAAGTACTTCTAATGCTAATAACTCTATCGAGATTGCAGAACGTAGTGAAGCATAGGTACACCTACGCTTTTTGCGTACACAGCCAATAAGGTGAACGTCGCTATGCTATATGTGGATATCACACAATACCGCACACGTTAGAACAAAACTAACACCGGCAATAAGTTTCTCATGCCCCAAAAACCCTAAGTGCAAGTTATCAGCCTCCCAGGACGTAACAGTAAAATTAGAAATTTTGGATCGATGAGCCATGGCAGCACCATACCCCGTACCCAAAGAACAATAGATCGCAGACCAGAATCAACACCAGCAATAAGTTTGCCATGCCCCAAAACCCCCAAGTAAAACTTTTCAGCCGCTCAGGACGTCAGAACAAATTTTCGAATTTTGGGTCGAGGTTTGAGGGTGCCATGCCTCAAACCCCATGAACCGGTGCCTTAATCGGAAAACAAAAAAGAGGCATCGGGATTCATCGTTTTACTATGAAATAAACCCAACCAGAGAAAAAATTCGAAAGTTAGGATAAAAATAATCTTGCTTCCGTCACGGGTACTAAAAATGGTAAAAACGTGGTTTATTTTGTCCTCTGACCCCGAACCTTGGGGGCGCCATATCCTGTATCCATGCGTCATAGACCAAAGCGAACACCGGTTCCCATGCCCGAAAACCCCCAAGTGAAACTTTTCAGCCGCCCAGGACGTCAGCTCAGCAGAACAAATTTTCAAATTTTGGGTCGCGGAACCATTGGGCACCATACCTCAAACCCCATAACTCTAGAACCGGATCCCTAAGCGAAAAACAAAAAAGAGGCATCGACATTTATTATTTTACTATGAAATAAAACCAACCAGAGATAAAAATTCGAAAGTTAAAATAAAAATAAGCTTGTTTCTTTGAAGGTGAAAACCCCTCATTTTGACCTCTGACCCGAACCATGGGGCGTCATATCCCCGTACCCACGGAACCATGGGTCGCAGAGCAAAAACCAGCAGCGGCAATGAGTTTCCCATGCTCGAGGGCCCCCAGGTTCAACTTAACAGGCGCCGAAGACGTTATAACAAATTTTCAAATTTTGGGCCGACGAACCATTGGGGCGCCATACCCCCATACCTCAAACCCCATAAATCCAGAACCGGAGCCTTAATCGAAAAACAAAAAAGACGCATTGGCATTTATTAATTTACTATGAAATAAAACCATCCAGAGAAAAAATTCGAAAATTAAGATAAAAATAACCTTGCTTTCGTGAAGGGTATTAAAATGGTCCCAAAAACCCATATTTTGACCCCTGACCCCGGAACCAGATCCCAAATCAAAAAACGCTCGGGATGTACACGGTAAATAGACTATGCCGGTCCGAATGAGCCCTACATCATGAGACTCGGTTAAGGCGTTCCGAGTTATGGCCGAACACACACACATACACAGACGGAATTTAAAAGATTTCACCCCTGCAACACACAATCTCCACTACGTTTCACTATGTTCTGATTAAAGAATATGCACACTTATTGCGCATTTGGGTCTTACAAGATAAAAACCTGCACAGTACGTACGAATAATAGCGCATCAGTTGCATAGAGCCTATATCGCTGTTAAAATTATGTTCAATATTTCCCATATGGCTCGAGGGTTACGGGAATATGATTACAGATTACAGTATTCGTGTATTACACAAACCCATTTTAAAACCACCTAATCAGCTTACAGACGTTGAGCTATTGCGGTACGACAATTTTTGTGCAATTTGGTCTGATGGACCAATTAAAATCCCATTTCTGAGCCAACCTTATACCGTAAAAAGGTATAATAGCAGCATAGCATGTACAACTACATAGCGGATGAACAGCTCTACAATATGAGGCCAACCATCACCGATATAGTTGAAGTGGTTGTGAAGAAACGCGTGATTCTTTTCGTCTAATTTGCGTCTCCAGTTCGTCCTTTCAACTAAAAAGCTCAGAGTGTAAAAAATCAACTTTATGAATGTTTGCGAATGGCAAAATGTATCACAGGAACTATCTTTTAAAACTTCCAGCATCATCTAAAATGTTAAGCGCCAAAGAAACCAATTAAAAATGTGATTTGATCGACCAACAAAGTATTAAACTACAATCAAATTATTTATACTTGTATTCTCCTTAATATCACAGCAAATAAACATTTCGTACATCATTTTCTTCGTTGTAGTATCCATCATATGGCTGCATTCTATCAACGAGATCATCTTCTTCGTACCCGGGTGGATCACGCCATCTATCGAAATCAACACGAAGCCAACTCGGCCTAGCGCGGTCGGCAATCAATCGTGGCCACCAACCATCTGACGTCGATTTTGTTTCCTTAACACTCAAGCTTTATATTAACACAATGCATTAGTGAATGATGAACATTTAGTAATGAATATAACGAACAAGGTTTAAGTAAAATCATTTCTCGTCCCATATTGAAATCTTCTCCGAGAATGAACATGGGGAACCCCGAAGCCCCCCCCTTTTGGAGACTGTTGAGAGGCCAGCGCAACTGCGAGTGACCCGTGTTAAACAATTATGGAAGTATATGCTGAAACTCGTAAGCCATAGTCATTATAAGTAAAAAATCAATACTAATTTGTAAGATGGGTGAAATCAGAGTTAAAATCGGCACAGGTACAACAAGCTGCTTAAAAACAGAAAAACTACGCTCAAGATATAAATTTTAGCGGTAAAAATAAGAAATTGTCGGATGTTATCGTAACACATAAAGCCATATCATAAGAATTCTGATTACGTAATTTCCCAAAAACTCTCGGGTCTAAATATTTTGTTCTATGGTGCTAAATATTTTGAATATTTTGTCAAGCAGAAATGTTTCCTCGCAACTTCGAAAAATGTTCCGAACACATGTGAACAACTACACTTGAAACAGACAACACGTGTAGTAACCAAGCACAAGAAATATTAAAGACAAACGTGCACCGAGCTGCCAAAATTTAAGAAGCCCTATATTTTATAATGAACGCAAAAATCCTAAACTGTAGGCATGCGGCAAAAAAGTTTATCCGTATAATATAATTCTATGAGAAAAATACATGAGCCAAAAATTGGTTAATAAAGACAACTTAAATCTCACATCGCTAGGAAATCTTTTGCGAAAGTCACCAATATATGTGGCCTACAAATAAATTTGCTGCCCTGGCCTAATAACTTTCAACAGTCCGGGCCGATCCAAAAGGTCCGAACCACGAAATCTTAAAGTAAGGGTGCAGAGTGAGGTCTGGACTGGTCCGCGTCATCACCAACTGATATATATCGATGTCTATAAACTATCTTAATTTCACATTTTAAATTCTACGACGTGTTCCATTCAGAAGTGAAAATACATTATTTAATTTTAACTGTTAATATACGAGAGCAAGGCATTACTGTATATACGGTTACAAAGAGAACATTTTGAGTCGCATTACCAAAATAATTAGATTGGCATGCCTACATAATAAAACCAAACCTCAAAGAATCAAAGCCAATGCTTTAATGATAGTTTATTACTCAAAATATTAACTTGACATTTAAATCAAATGCAAACATTAATACGTGTCGACTTGCCCAACATCACAGCCAGTAGGTAGAGTGCGGCGACCATATTCTTTCAAAAATATCACTAAATCTACGCATTTGACATGTAAATCAAAAATAAAGTCTAAATTATTTTTCTATCATAGCCAAGTACTTCCGATGTTTAACCCATAAAAATACTTCCGGCGAATAAAACGATTATTTAGGACTTACCGGCAGCTTGACAAGCTTGAAATCAACACTTCGCGCAGTGATATTGTAGGAACTGGTCTAAAATAGCAATAGACTGTTAACGATAAGTAAGCAGTGTTTCTAACGTGACGAATATTGGTCTTGACACTGAATAACGACCTAATTGTTCCTAAGGTAAACTATGCTTATCCACTTAACGCGGTGTTCTATGCTTTGTGTGGTATGGTGTCATGGTTAGTACTTTAAATCAAACAGAAGGTGACAGCGATATCTGGCCATATTCGAAGTAAATTAGGGGATTTTTTTGGGGGGGGGTAGATGAGCCAAAATCAAAGTTAACTATCCAAAAAAATTACCGAACTAGTACCTGGCATCTAAACGCGAATAAGCCGAGCCTAAATTAGTAAATGTAATATATTACAAAAAGTAATCGGAGCAATAGACAATGTATATTTCATTTATGTAAATATTTCAACTAAACATTTAATCAATTTATAAGTATCACGTTTTAGACAAGTGATGTCAAACTGTTCGCGAGCAACTATTTTCGTGTGTTTTCCGCTGATTTGAACTTTTCACCAGCAATTTTTTCCTCACAGTCTCTTGTTTGTTTTTGGTTCTTATGTTTTGCTTTCGCTTTAGTTAGTGGCATTGTAGATAAAATATAAGATGTGGCACATTGGAAATTTTGAATAAATTAGCAAATTATTTAGCACACATGATAAAATGATATAGCTTTAAAAGTCACACATTCATGCTCAGCGCCATTGAAAACCCACATGTATTTTTTTCGTTTCAGAGCACGTTGAAAATTTTCAAAAAATTAGCGAATTTACTAATTAGTATGTTTTAACATCCTCGAATAGTATTAAACGGCAGATTCGTTATCAGCACGGCGAGGTACACTATACGCACCAAAATAATACCTTTACACTAATTTATACACTAATTAATTATAAATACTGACCAATTTTTGTTGGAAAATCCTAAAAATAGGCTAACACGATTAACTAATTTATTAGTTGAATAAACTATATTTCTTGCACCAGAAAGATATTAGATCTTTCAAATAAAAAAAAAAAATAAAAATCGCCCTTTAGTTCTGAGAAGTTCGACGGACGGACTGATGCTGCCGATTTTACCCAATCTGAGGAAAGCAAAAACGCTTTGCTTTGCTCCGCTGAATTAATTTAAGGGTTCAAAATATTAGGTTACAGCGTTTTTAGCCATTTTCGTGGTAAACTATGGTATTTTGGGCCGCTAAAAGAGTCAAAATCATGGACTATTCAAAAACATACTGGACCGTCCCCAACCTAGTATCTGTCACATAAACACCAATTTGTCCAGCGAAAATTCATTTACGGGCTATAAACAAAAGCTGACAGCCAAATTTGGCAATTTTCGGAGTAAAATAGAGGTTTTGTGGGTTTAATTCATAGTTCGGCAATTCAAAAATATATTTGACCACTCCCGACCGTGTATATGGCACCTAAACGCCATTTAGCCCAGTCTAAATTAATTTAAGGGCTTGGAACAGGAACTGATGGCGATAGGTAATCATTTTGGAGGTAAACTACAGTATTTTGGGGTACACGGAGAGCCAAAATCGTAGCCAAAAATATAATTCATCTTCTCCGACATAGAATGTACGACCTAAACACATATTTGCACAGCCAAAATTAATTTATGGGCGTAATACAAAAGCTGACAGCGAAATTTTGTAATTTTTGGGACAAATTAAAGTATTTTAGGGGATCAAGAAGAGGAAGTTATGCGACCAAAGAAATAGATTTCACTTCTCCCAACATAGTATCTGTTATCTAAACATCAGTTTGCCGGCCAAATCTAATTTAAGGGTTTAAACTGGGAGTAACATCAAAATTTCGTAATTTTGGGGGTAAATTAGGGCACAACGTAGGTGGAAGAAGAGCCAAAATCTCAGTTAAGGCATCCGAATAATATTCTTGGCCTTCCCTGAACGTATCTGTCACATAAACACCAAGTATTATTGCCCAACCAAAATTAAGCTTCAAACACCAGATGACAGGAAAAATATGACCATTTTCGGGGTATATGAAGAGCCAAAATCTCAGTTAAGGCATCCGAATAATATTCTTGGCCTTTCCTGAACGTATCTGTCACATAAACACCAAGTATTATTGCCCAACCAAAATTAAGCTTCAAACACCAGATGACAGGAAAAATATGACCATTTTCGGGGTATATTATGGTAGTAACGAAGAAGGACCAGAAGCACCAAAATCGTAGTTAGTCTATCCGAAAAACAGATTTCGCCTTCCCCGACTCCGTATCTGTTACCTAAACATCACTTTGCCCAGCCAAAATACTTTTAAGGGAGCTCAAAATTTATGTGATGCCATTTCAAAGAAAAATATGGTTTTTCATCCTATAAAATGCTTCTCTTCCACAATTTTACAAGCTAGACACATCAAGTTAAGCAAAAAATCTCGAGCACGTAAGTCTTTCTTAATGCTGAGATTTTTTCATTTTGACCACAAAATGAAGAAGTCGTCTCAAAACCGACCAAAAATCTAAATTTTGGACACCAAAAGTGCGGGTGTGCATGTTTTGTATCGACACTGCTCCGCTAATTTTATAGACACAACCACCGAACCACGTTAAGATTATCCCGAAACCATATATAAAGCACTCGAAGACCTTTTTAATATGTCATCGCAAATTGTTATACCCCGAAATGTAAAAAGTTTGGCAATCGATGCTCAAAGCATCACCCCTATATTCCATACATCACGTGCAAAACATAAGGATTTCAGGCCCACTTGTTGTGGTAGAGCTGCAGAAATAACTCCCGGCCCCATATCGCCAAATTTTTAAATCTTCCCCATGAAAAGAACTAGCGAGTAAGCATAGTGACTGCACCTAACAGTTTTCATCTGAAGAACCAAAATCGCAAGATCTTCAAGTTGAGTGTATACGCAGACCGGTAAAGGTATCAAAAAAGTAATAAACGTCCCAAACTGGCGACATAAAGAACCTATGAACGCCAAAAACCATTACCCAAAATTTATAACTTAACCGGTAAAGGTCAGCTACAAACGCCATTGCCACGGGTATCTGGTTTGTCTGCGAGAAACACATTCGGTTACAGCGGTATTCGTTATTTAAAAATCATAAGTAACATAGACAGATTTGTAGCGTTTTTACTGACAAAAATAATGAAATTATGTGAAAATGTTCAGCAAAACTGATGCGAAAGAAACTGATTTGAAGTTCACAATTAATAAAACTAATAGCTATATCATGAAGAAAAATGCTAGAGATATTAATCTGGAACTGATGCTACAAAAGTGACGATATTTATTGCAAACATCACTGTGAACTATGTAGCGATTTAAGACGGAGTTTTAGCATTCAGCTGACATGATAGGATCCAAAACTTCCTAGTGTTACCAGTGTACATCTTAAAGGAGAGAATGGTGATAAAACCTCATAAAGCCCTAGCGACGCAATGAACCACAGAGGCTAATAGTAATTATAGCTATTCGGAATTAACATCCTGTTAAAGACAAAACACCATTAGGGCACATTCGGGTATTAATGCCAGTATCAGCATATACATAAGTTATTTTGCATATAACAGCAATCTATAATACTTGAGCATCTATGTCTCGATAAAGGTCTAAACGAAACGAATAACGATTTTTGCCCCGAGCTCCTTCACCAATTGCTTCAAAGCGAACACCATCGTCTGCAATCGTTACATTTGAATCCTGAAAAAATCGAACGTTACATACAAATCTTAATAGTTCAGCAAAAATCATGGCGTCGCCAGTTAGATTTACCATTAATTGTACAGTTTCGACATGAAAAATATTCCTGGAACTGACTAAAATAATATAACTAGTACCAAAAAAGAGGAGAAAACAAAACTTTGTCCATGTTTATCACGCAAGTTATACCGAAAAAAGAAAAATATCCTTACGAGCCGGGATAAACAGTCTATATAAATAACCGTGACGAAAATGTTGAACGTTTTAAATTGACACAACGGCTGGCTATCACTATGTAATTAGTGGCGTGCAGCAGCCTTGAAGTAAAAACATTTGTGGCTATTTAACCAATATTGAAATTATGCTACACCTAAAAATGAATGTAGTGGCAGACACTTAATGGGCATGCTGCGCTACGATTATTGGAAGCACTTCTGTCATGTAGCGACAGCAAAACATTACATAATAATATTATAATACGTATTAGTACGTTGTGTGTAGGGTACGATCGATTGTTCTCAATTTTGCTTTCATGAATAATATTGCTATGCATACAACACGAAAAATACGCATTTCAAAACGGAAAACAATATCCAAAAATAAAAAAAATTTCTGATGCTAGCGATAAGATTATCCATGGCTTGCCACATATACGTTGAACAATTTAGTCTGCTCGGAATAGTGTCTATCATGTGGCTGGAATAGTAACTATGACACCGGTAACAAATATAGCGAAATAGATTAGTTGTATGCAATCACTGAGTGCTAGCTAATCGGATGTTATAAACAGATATATTATGTTAAAAACCGGAATTTGATTTAGTCAATATAATGCAATAAAATATTCATACAACAGTTATGTGATATTCAGTAATTTTAAAATTTTATTTCCGGTGTTGATAAAAAATGATCAAGAAGTTGGGCCTTACTTAAGAAAAGTTTAAGTATATTCCTCTCCATATTATATTTAACAATATTACGACAAGAGTCACTTTACCCGAAATATAGCTCTCGGCAGCGTTACAGAGCCGTTAGTCAAATTCAATTCTGATTTTCGTTCAACATATTACAAATGGATTGGGCAGCAGAGGAGTAAAACTGTATAGTAACTATATCGAGATTGCAGAGTGTAGTGAAGCATAGGGTACACCTACGCCTCTTGCGTGCAGAGCCAATCAGCTCTCGATAGCATACGTCGATATGCTATACGTGGATATCACACAATACCGCACAAGTTAGAACAATACTAACACCGGCAATAAGTTTCACATGCCCGAAAACCCCCAAGTGCAAGCTATTAGCCTACCAGGACGTCACAATAAAATTAGGAATTTTGGATCAAAGAACCATGACATGCTATAGCTCAATTCCAGGAAATAGCCGGAACTGTCCATTTAAACCGGATCCGGAACCTGATATTCTAATCTTAGTAAAACAAATGAAGAAAAAATGAAGGTACTGTGCATTTAAAATGTATTAAAATATATTTTACATTAAACTTAATGTATATGCGATGACATTATTACCTCTTTGGCACTTTGAAGATGCTGTGGAAGCTAAAATATTTATTTATCGACCAGGAGGTCGGTTTTGTGGACTCCCAGCGGAAAATGCCTTCCGCTGTGCAGGGTTGCGTAAACTGCGTCAAACTGCAACATGTGCTTTTAACGCATGGAGCGTGGTAGACTATACAGTTTGGCTCTGTCTCCAATGGTCACTTTTACTAGACATAAATTTGTTACATGTTATTCCGTAGGAAACTTGAACTATTGGTTTATATGGTTCTAAAAGACTATAAAAAGGTATGCTACAATTTTCTGATTGATGGCCAGAGACAATGTTCAGGCTAGCGTTGGGCAACCAGTGGTCCTCTGTTAGATGATGATGACTTTCTGATCAGAATGCTACAAATGAAACAAACTGTGATACTGTTTGCACCGTTTCGATATACAATTTGTTACCAAGAACGCAGTTTCTGGCTGCTTTGTGGATATGTTACTTTACTCCAATGTAGACTAATTACAAAGTTTACAAACGCACTGGCTAGTGCTTGATGCAATTTATATTAGGGGAGCTTACAGTTAACAAGTTGAACCAGTTCCATTCTAACATATACCGCAAATTTCTAGATGGGCACGCCCTACAAGCATCGACCTAGCTTTGTTTCGTAAACAAACTCCTGCCGGATGAAGATGAAAAGTTCCTAATGAATATGTGTTCTACTTACGTTTTGGTTGTGTTGGAACTTGATCATTGCGTATAAACGTTGTATGTTTGGACCAGAGATGAAGCAAAAAATAGAAACAATTTTAAACCAGAATTCCGGTTCCGGCATGGTTTTTGCTTTTTGCCGGAACTGCAACCGGAACACAATTTTCGCAGCAACCGGAATTCCGGTTACTCCCTGCTCAAACGTCCAACTCCAGAACCGGGGTTTTAATCGAAAAACAAAAAGTTATCGGAATTTATCACTTTAATATGAAATAATACCAACCAGAGAAAAAATTAGAAAATAAATAAAATAAAAAATTAAGATAAAAATAACCTTACTTCCGTGAAGGGTACTAAAATGGGGTAAAAACCCTCATTTTGACCTCTGACCCGGAAGCAGACCTCAAATCAAAAACGCTCGGATATACACGGTAATTCCAGTTCGAACGAGCAAAAGAACGTGAAAATTGGTTAAGTCGTTCCCGAGTTATGGTCGAACACACACAGACGGAATTTAAAAGCTTTCACAATAAATGCAACACACCATCTCCATTATGTATGTTACACTACGCTCTGATTACTTGACATGTTTACAGGAGGAAAAGTATGTACTTAAAACTAAGTGCGACGCGCTATCGCATTGGGCTTCAAAGTACGAGAGAACAGAAAAAGCTGTGCGAAGGTGCGGAGAACACAGTGCGTGGCGACATAACTTTTGTTAACTTGTATTCTTAAACTCTAGTTCAATGCTTTATACAATCAAAATGTAAATTGATGAATGCGCATAGTTTCTATTTACTCAGCGCCAAAAAGAAATTTCGCTGATAATGATATTCAATACTTCAGTCCGATGAATTTGGTACATTTTCTTGAATAATGTACGAAAGGAAAGGATACAATACTTTCGTTATCAAAAGTCCACCGTGCATATTTCATGATTTTTCATGGGTTTTAGGGTCAATGAACCCAATTTCCACAATATAGTCTGTCTGTAGTTGCTTGGTTACGTATTGCGTACAGGTTATTAAGAATTGTCAATATAGGTTTTCCGCTAGGCTGAATACGATTGTTTGATTACCTAGAGACCACCAGAAATACCTGAAGCGATGTCACTTGTTTTCGATGGGTTTAGATTTTAGATTGTCGACGAGGTTAAAGTATTTTCAATAGGCTCAGGTCAAGACGTTTTACGGTGGTATATACATCAAACACAGTCTGGTATATACATCAAACGCAGTCTGACACAGATGATTAAACAAAATCACTTAAAAATGACATTACTCTCACCCCGTTTCTCCCTCGCTTGCGAGATAATAGTTTTAATACCATTTTGACTGTGTTCTGGACCCTACGGAGCAAAATTTGGTAGATTTTGGTAACAAAAATAGTCAAATTTCACCACTTTTCTAATATAGCTGTGTGTAGGTCAATCGAACGTGTTTATAGTTTTCGAAGTTGTTAAATGCGATAAATCGAATAGGACTTGCGTTGTATGTGTCAAATAAGGCATGCTTTAGGGGCACTACTACGTAAAAATCGCCCTTCAAATTATAATTTTTCTTAAAATTCATGATTTATAAATTTCAAAAGATTTTGTCTTTTTGGTCAATGGAAGGCGAAATATAGAGTTCTTCAGTTTTTATATGGTTAAAATGACCGTATCATTGTTATTGAAGTATTACCGATGTATAATTACTATAGTGGGACTTTAAACGGGATTTAACATAAATTTGGACGACAAGATCGTCAATTAGCGCAAAGTAGCCACAGTGGCTCCGTTTCCTTTCGCTTTGTGAGCTATTGGTATACTTGGTCCGCGGCTTACCTTATTTGCCGAATCAATATCGATTGTGTATGAATGTAAAATAGATAGACATATTAAAATGTGCGATGCGATTGACTACGACTTGAGTAAAAATATGGTATATTTGAAGCAAAAGTTTAGATATTTTAACGCATAATTCCGCCGATACGTGTAACGTTTTTTCTACAGCCGGAACTGGCATCCATGTACTTCTACATCACGTTATATAATATTGCGATTTAATAGTCGAATACGTGACAAAATTAACCGCACCCTTTTCAACTTATTCGTATAACAAAATTTAAGAATTTAGTACCTATGGAAGACAGTCTGGGCCTTCCATTCGCTGAAAATTTTGCCAGGGGGCATAAACTGGGGGCCTTGTTTCGGACCAGGGTATCGCCTGATTTTGCCAGGGGCATTTTACCAAGAGAAAAAGGTTAAAAATTGTGATTTTTTTTGCCAAAACGGTTTTGATGGAGAGAAAAAGCGATCTTACGTAAACTTTAAGAAAATTTGCGAAATTCTTGGCTTCAGACCGGAAGTATATATAGTATATACAAAATTTGATCAAATTTTATGTACTTTGGACCAACTGCAAACAAAAAATTTGTCAACAAACAATGGATTGCTGGTAGACCAAAATTTTGTCAGAAGGAATGAACCGGGGGCAACTTTTTTGAACTAGGGGGACCGACAAATTCCAGCCCCCTCACACTTCCCCCAATTTGGCGAGCCCAGTCAGACAAACTCCCCCATAAAACTAGTACATATCTAGCAAACGAGAGCATTAACGAGAAGTGTTCGAGTGTCCGACGTTCAAAACCAGCTATATATGAAACGAGAGAAAAAAAATTGGATTTGTCGACCCACAAAGTCTATGTAGACATGAATACCATCGTATTAGCCGTGCCGGAAAAACTGCAAGGCGAGTCATAACGACATTAAAAATCTATACATGACCAACCAAACTAAAATAGGGTATATGCAGAAAATCCGGGTGGTCAAGGCTAAACCTTTGAAACGGGATCTTCTATTTATGGTGAACTTTATATTTACTCAACCCCGTAGTCAGCGTGCCGGGAAACCTATATAGACCATTTTCAACGCAAAATACAATGCATAACCCAAACAGTTTATTACATGCTATATTCTGGAAATCGGGTTGGTCGACCGTAAAAGCATAGAAACCTCTGAATCAATGTAGGATATACACATGTTGGGCTCTAGATAATAAAACTATCGTATTCAACGTGCTTCATAACCCAATAGTCCCTCGTTATAAACTCAAATACGCAATAAATACGTGCCTAAATTTCAAATATCTTATTTTATGATATAGGATGGACAACTTTGGACTAGCCAGATTAAGGTTTTCCCGTTTTTAAGATCTACACAATAGAAATTGTTACAAAAATCAACATTGTTTTAATTAGAGGGGGAGGTACAATACATGCTATGCCTCTCCCTTAACCTAAGCCAATGCTAACATCTTTCAAACTATACACTAATCCTTAGCCTAACGTTACAACATCCTTAATCATGACTGGGACAAGTATTTACACACACATATATGCATATATATATATATATATATATATATATATATATATATATATATATATATATATATATTATAATATATATATAGGTTTACTACGAGGTTCTGGAAGTGATAACACTAGATATATTAACAGTGTGTCACAACTCGCCTTGACACAGTTGTTTTTATGAAAATGACTGTTGTTAATGTGCATATTCAATAGTCCAAACCTCCACCATAAAGCCCTGAATGTTTAAGAACCCTATATATAAAGAGTGACAGCAAAACTGATATGTAATTTAGTGAACGCATATTGATGGCTGACCCGTATTAATGGTGATAAATTTGGTTATTGTTTAAGCATTTTCAACATGAATTATTACAAAGAATGACCAGGTACTTGGCCTGAGAGTTCATCAAAGGTTTAAACATTATTCGATTGGATAGGCTTTATTCCTTCGCTTACTAACGCCCTTTATATTCAGATCAAACACATTTCTAAGCGCTTGGAATGGTTGTGAGAGTCAATTGTTTCGCACTTGGTTGATGCTTTGGAGGGGCGGATAGATATTTATTCGGATAATCAACCTTCCCCTTTCTGAACTAGCTTAGCCCGCTCATGCTTCTCTCGCTCAGCAGCACTGTCCGCCTTCTGCTGCTCCAGAACCTGCTATAGCGACGGGTAGATCGACGGAAAAACTTCATCATGTCAGTCCCCATCTGTATTACTTCGGCACCCCCGCAACCTTAATCGCGTCGTGAACAATCCGTTGAGCCACTAGCGTCTGTTCCTGCAGATTCGCGACAAGAAGATCTTTATTCACACAAAATCCACTTTCACCAAGTCCGTTTCCTGGAGATGAAAGCAAAACGACTTTAACTACCCCCAACAAGTCTTTTTTGTCGCCGTCCTGGGGCAACAGGCATGAAGTATAACTGATCAAGACCGGTTGAGGTGGAACCAAAAGCTATAGCCGCATCGATGAATCGTTGGGACTGAATAAAATGGCGGTACTGCATCATTGAGTTGTCGGCTACGGTGATTGTATGCGATCACTGTTCAAAAGATCTTCCACACAATACCTTCATGCGACCTGTTGCCAGATATGGGGACAAGAAATTTTCGGGATTCAAGGCGGCCGCAAAACGAATCAATCGGTTCTTGTCTTTGAAGGTCAAATCAACGCCGTAAAATGTATCAATATTCGGCTTTGGATTCACCTCGGCCACGTATTTTGTGATGCACAAGGAAGTATGTCGATAGCCCGGAACGTAACGGTAACGTTTTGCACCCATCACACAGCGCAACAATTTCCAAACTCCCGGAAATCCTGGAGTAATCGAATCGCCACGCCGGCCTGTCTTTAAACAGCCTGTTCATCTGCCAGCCGAACGACCTGTTTCCAGACTGAAAGACTCCATAGACGACGTGTAGGCCACAAGAAATAAAAAATAAATTTCATAACAAATTTCCCCTGATGGGTTCAAAATAAATTCACTGATTTCCAGAAAACATTCTCGTTTTCCCCTGATCTTCCTGATCATCTGGATCACTGCCTAATTGAGGTATGTGTACATTTCTACGTCGATACTTAATTGGCTACACAATACTGCCGATAAATTAATAAATTGGATTGCCACACCGAAAGCCACAAAATCATGTCAAAATCAAAAACGAAGGGAGTCACAGAATATTTCGTTTTTGTTATACAAATTGCATTAAGACTAGAAGCTGGGTGAATCCACGATTGCGCAACGAGCGGTATCACTTCGAGCAAGCGACGTTTATAGTTACAGATACGTTCGAACGAATCATTTTATCATTTTCCCAGCCTGGAAACCCTTTATATATGCAGACTTAACAAATTACACCATTACACTCGGTATACCATCACAGTTCATCTGGGAAGGGGGGGCATAAAATACTGAGCTGTAATATCAAAGAACGCCAAAATATGGAATTTATCAATTGATTTCAATCGTGAATAGATATGAAGGTGAAAATTTAGTGACTTCTATCCAGAGTGTGTAAAAATTCGCAATTTTAATCCATCAGAGCATAATTTAATAATTTTTAATGGCCCAGAAAAGTATATACTTGGCGGAACATGGGGGCATGAACTGGGGAGGCCAAAGTTAACCTGGGAGCATGAAGTGAGAGAAGTCGAAATACTTGGATGGGGTCCCTCCCCCGCATTTGGAAAAGCCATGTTCTATATAGCTAGATATGATGCGTTATCATTGTTCTTACCTATTATTACATACGTATACAGTACTAGACACCAGTGGGTGCTGTTTGTTAAAAAATTCAACATTTTGTTCGAAACCTTCGCAAAATTTTAGCCTTGATTTGAAATTATTCGAGATGTATTCAATGTTTGCTCAAGTCTTTCTCGTAAAAATGTAAATCGTTTTCCATTTCTGAACAATGTTTATTCGAAATACGATAAAGCCATTTGTGATGACCACTGAACTTTATCCTGGTGTACATTTCCGGAGCGTGAAGGCCGATGCGCGGGATTTTAAATGAACTATTCAGAAACACTTTAGCATATATACTGCACTTACTTCAACATTAGCCAACTCGACTTTCAAGTATAGTGCATCGTTGTCTTGTGCCCAATAGACAAAGGGACTCAGGCTCTGACTATCGCCAGAAACTAAACTAGACATAATTTAATATCGCGTTCAAAAACTATAGATATATATAGACCTGAAACTAAACTTCTGAATCTGCTGAAACATTAGATAACACATGGACGACATAACATAAGTTATAAAAACAAAAATTTTGTATTGAAAAAAGAAGCGAATTGGGAATAACGTAAGGATGGATCCCTGGTTGTTACGTTTTGAAAATGACGCGAATAATTTTTAGCTCTTGGCTTTTGTTTTTGTTAGTTCATTCGGCTTTGATAAAACAAAATTACATGCTAATTACAGTTGAAATACGTTTAATAGGATTATTTGGTAATGTGATGAAAAATGTTTTTGTTTCGAGTCAGACTTGTTAATTCAACAACCAAAGTGTCACAAACAAGCTAGAGCAATGCAGTACATTATTAAGAATATTTACAGACGGTTTCTTACCCCATGCTGGCTCTCCAAATTCGGAGAACCTGACATTTTCGGTTCCCGCTGGTAAAGAACAGGCGCCCCCGGCTCATGCCCCCATGCAAAATTTCATGCTCCCCGCGGTTCAACACCTCTTAGAACGTTTTTAGCTTCCAATCGATCCAAAGTACATAAAATTTTATCAAAATGTGTAATAAAATTCCGCTTTGAAACCAAAAATTTCGCAAATTTTGTCAAAATTTGCTTCAAAATCGTTTTTTCTCTCCATGAAAAGCGTATTGACAGTGTTTCTGACACGATTTTTAACCGTTTTCTATTAAAAAACGGGCGTCCCCGGTTCTGAAAGAGGGGACCCCTGCTTCATGCCCCCTGGCAAAATTTTCAGCGAATGGAGAGCCCAGCCATGGATGGGTTGAAACATTTTTGGCGCAGGTTGAAAAATTCGCGATTACTTCCAGCAAGATATTTTATCTAATTGTGAAGGAATTGCTTACATTAACCGACAACGCAGGTGGAGGCATTCGATATTTATAAATTACAACTGTCAAGAAAATAATAATATATAAAATACTTTATGTTGCACCGTCCTAGTAGTTGCCGTATTGGCTGCCTTCGACATAAGTACAATTGCATTCAAACTGTCCAAAAATCTACAGTCCTACCTAGTTCTCAAAGTACAGCTACACGAAAAATCTCAAAATTTCACAATTTAGCTTCCTAATTATAGCTTTTGTTGCCAATGAAGCACCTCAGATGGATAATGACATATCAACTTATTTTTAAGACAATCACATGCAAAAATGAAGCAATAACATGTTTCAGAACTCATTAATATATAGTTCCTTTTATTTTATATTATTGATTATACCAGCTTCCTACTCCGGTATTAATTAATGTTAATTAATTCGGATAATCTCAGTTTCGGTTACGTACTTCCAGCGGGGATATTAACTGGTAGTTTGTCTTAACGCAATGATCGTGAGCAGATTATTGAATATGTAATTTTGGGAGATATGTATAGTTATAAGCCACCAAATATCATACATGTTGCTTGAGTAATTGCTAAGATATATACCGACTACGATGCTCCCACTGTTTAACCGCATTTATGCTCGGAAAAGAAAATCATTCACATATATATAGCTCAAGCAGTTGCCGAGATATTGCCATTTTCGTTATTCTGGTTCCAATGGGTCCATGGAAAAACCCGTTTTGGCCTAACTCTGCAACGTAAATAATGACAATAGTATAACATTTGTAAAGCTAATAGAAGTTAAATTAAATAAAAGCATAGAGGACAGAGTTGCACCACAAAGTGAGATCGCGAGTAAAACGCCGTGTGGTAAACGCATAAGTTAACAAAATTCTAAACTCAACAATTAAACGAGCTAACACATCCCTATAGAAAAAATAATACGCTGTATGTAGTCGATCGACAAAATCAATGTCACAGAACAAGGAAGTATAATAAAATGACGCAACGCAGTTAATTTTCAGAGCCGCGAATTGAAACCGCTAGTGAAATTAGAAACAAGACTGGTTTTGAAAAGAAAATTGTACAGATCAACAATGTACGTAGCTAATTTGCACAGTATTCAAATTAGCTACAATATAATTATTATAACAATTTTAAAATTTTATGATTTTGGTAAACTTAGGGCTTGGTTGCCGTATGATTAGTAAAAATATGAGTTTTGATAAAATTTTATGATTTTTTCGATAGGAAGCCTACTGTTATATTTTATGATTTTGATTGGTGTAGGGGTTGGATGGGAATTTCTTATGACGGCTATCGGAATTAAACGGCGACGGGATTCAGCTCCTAAGATTGCGGGGCTCGAGGTGTGGCCAGTAGTTTGCCGGTGCGCATGCCCGAATGATAAGCGTTCTTTTTGTGATCAGTGACTGTGCCCTATATTTTGCTTTGCGGCGAGCTACGTCCAAAACACTCTTTTGGTTTAGACAATTCGGAACCAAACACGTAGCAAATAATATATATATTTATTACAAAATATGTAAAATGTTAGCACACTGTTATCAAGCACTACGGAACACTCGGCTAATACGTGCGGCACAATTCTTTAGTACCGATATTGTCCGATCACTCCTGATAATCCACTAATTGTTCTACTCGGCTTAGATATTGCTACAATCCTGGCCACTAGCGCACTTTGTTACTTCGCTCCTAACTGCTATTAACATAACGTTAGGTTAACTACTTTTCTATTAATCCTCTTATGAGGTTGGTACAATCACCCCCGACTGGCTGACAATGTATGAGTAATTGAATACTTCAACCTAAATCTTTAAACTTACGCTAGTAAGGTTCTTATGTGATACAATTGCACCCGACTGGCTGACAACTGCGTTAGGGTTTAAGTGATGACTATTAGATTTAGGTTAGATATTACGACACGTAGGCTCTTATGAGTTGATACAATTGACCCCCGACTGGCTGAGCAATTGCAGGGTTATCGGAATACCTTAACTTGATCCTTAGAATTAAACTATTACATGCCGATTATGTTAAACGAGTCGCCCCCGATTGGCTGACAGACTCCGTTAATTACAATTGTACAGTAGCGGTGGACTACTACCCAATCAGAAGTTTCTCAATCCCTAGGCCCCCCTACTGGCTGGTACTGAGGTAGGATTCTCGGGGTGGTTCGTCGAATCCACGTCCATTACTCGCCCAGTCTTCTCAAGAATAACGCGCTACTTGTTGAAAGGCCCCGACTGGCTACTGCACTCAACGAGTCGCGCTACAACCTCAGAGCCCACCAGTTCTGCTCGATCAGGTATTCTTTTTCACTCGACACTTTTGGGCCGAAGTTGTGAAATATTACTAACTAATATTATTTATTATGCCGTCACTCCTATGCGTGAGTAAACTTAAGGTGACCCCGCCAACCATCCTATTCTGTCACTACCGATATCCAATCGCAAACCCATGTTACGGAAAACAGTCTTAATTTTAGTCGGTTTTTCGCTAACCGAAAATCATGAAATATGCACGGTGGACTTTTGATAACGAAAGTATTGTATCCTTTCCTTTCAGTACATTCTGAGAAAATGTCAATTTCATCGGACTGAAGTATTGAATATCATTATCAGCGAAATTTCTTTTTGGCGCTGAGTAAAATGAAAACTATGCGCATTCATCAATTTACATTTTGATTGTATAAAGCATTGAACTACATTTCAAGAATACAAGTTAACAAAAGTTATGTCGCCACGCACTGTGTTCTCCGCACCTTCGCACAGCTTTTTCTGTTCTCTCGTACTTTGAAGCCCAATGCGATAGCGCGTCGCACTTAGTTTTAAGTACATACTTTTCCTCCTGTAAACATGTCAAGTAATCAGAGCGTAGTGTAACATACATAATGGAGATGGTGTGTCGCATCTATTGTGAAAGCTTTTAAATTCCGTCTGTGTGTGTTCGACCATAACTCGGGAACGACTTAACCAATTTTCACGTTCTTTTGCTCGTTCGAACTGAAAAAATTAGCATCTATATCCGAGCGTTTTTGATTTGATGTCTGATTCCGTGGTCGGAGGTCAAAATGATGGATTTTACCCATTTTAGTACCCTTTACGGAAGTAAGGTTATTTTTATCTTAATTTTTTATTTTATTTTCTAATTTTTTCTCTGGTTGGTATTATTTCATATTAAAGTGATAAATTCCGATAACTTTTTGTTTTTCGATTAAAACCCCGGTTCTGGAGTTGGACGTTTGAGCAGGGAGTAGCCGGAATTCCGGTTGCTGCCAAAATTGTGTTCCGGTTGCAGGTTCCGGCAAAAAGAAAAACCATACCGGAACCGGAATTCTGGTTTAAAATTTTTTTACAGTTCGTTCTATTTTTTGCTTCGATCGTGGTGCAAGCATACAACGTTATATACGCAATGATCAAGTTCCAACTCAACCAAACAATAAGAAGAATCAACCTCAAATTACCTTCATTAGGACCAAGACAATTTTTCATTTTCATCCGGCAGGAGGTAGTTAACTAAACAAAGCTAGGTCGATGCTTGTAGCAGCTTAGACATACAGAAATCTGCGGTATGTGTTAAAATTGAACCGGTTCAACTAGATATACTTAACAGAATATGAATTATTGAAGTACATAGCTTTAAGGTTGGCTAATATAAATTGCATCAAGCACTAGCCAGTTAGGTTACTTTGGAGTAAAGCAACATATCTGCAAAGCAGCTCTTGGGAACAAACTGTGTGTATAGAAACTGTGCGAGCAGTATCACAGCTTGTCTCATGTATAGCATTGTGATCAGAAAAGCATCATCGTCTAACGGAGGGGCACTGGTTGCCCCATGGTAGGCTGAACAATGTCTCTGGCCATCGACCAGAACTTTATAGCATACCTTTTTATAGTCTTTTAGAACCATATAAACCAATAATTTTAAGCTTCCTACGGAATAACATGTAAAAACTTATGTCTCTTAAAGGGAGGTGATTAGAGACAGAGCGAAATTGTCTAGTCTAAGCTCCATGCGCTAAAAGAACACTCAGTTTGACGCAGTTTACGCAAGCCTGTACAGCAGAAGGCATTTTTCTGCTCGGAGTCCAAAAACCGACATCTTGGGCGATAAATAAATATTTTAGCTTCTTCAGCCTTTTCAGTCTCAGAGAGGCAATAATGTCATCGCAATACATTAAGTTTAACGTGAAATTCATTTTAATACATTTTAAATCCAAGTACCTTTATGTCTTCCTTCATCTGTTTTATTATATATAAGTTCCTAAGACCACGTTCCGGCTCCGGTTTAAATGGACAGCTCCGGCTATTTCCTGGAATTGAGCTATAGCATGTCATGGTTCTTTGATCCAAAATTCCTAAATTTATTGTGACGTCCTGGTAGGCTAATAGCTTGCACTTGGGCGGTACGAAAACCGTGGAACCATGCATGGATTAATAGTAACTGCTTTTCGAGCGCAATGGGTGTCGCTTGCTTTATTTTTGAAAGCGTTACTAAATTGCGTAGTAATTTGCACAATTTCATGTGCATTTTGCTTCAAAAATTATGTTATTGATTGCGGACTTCTGTATATTGATTAGCAAACCTTTCACAAAATCCTATTGATATTCTCGATATACGACAGATATGGAATGCAATTTATATTTTGTATTGAGTTCTTTCAGAAATTTGTCTCGAACAGGCAAAAATATATCTCTGAAGAGCGTATGAAATGGCTACATAAAACCCTAATCAGAAACTGCAGTTCGCAACACATTTAGCGCTGAAACGCTACTGAGACGACAGTTAGTTCCACAATAGCTTGTTAATATTTTGAAAAAACACTGCTTATGGGGTAAAGTCACTAAGTTGAAAAAAATTCCTATCGGAGCACAACAAAAAGGCCTTTGCGTAAAATTGCATGACGAAGATGAAAAACTATTCGATGAGCTAAATAATGAACATGAAAAAATTGTTATTGCAACTACGTAGGCAGATATCGTACTGTATTTTCTCGGTAGCGAAATATATATACTGACGATTTCGCTTTATAAACTTTATATACATGACTTATATGTAATACTACACTATCACATGTTAACGTATAAAATTGTGTGTAATAAATTAAAAATTCTCAGAATTTCAAACAATATTTTATCAATAGGTATTATTGCGTAGGAGACAACAAAATCATCTTTTTTACACATGGAACAGGGTAAAATTTTGCATTCAGAATTATATGTTTGCTCATTGCTATAATACGTAGTACTTTGTAGTGGGTGGTGCTAACACTGATAATATCGTACGTATATATATTTAATCCATGCATTTACGGATATAATAAATAGATTACATAATCTAAAATAACCGGATAAATATTTTGAGTAAACCGGAAATAACTCACTTGCAATGAAACTACAACTATTTCCATACGTATACGCGAAATTAAAATATAAAATTTAATAAAAATTTATATATGTTTATTCTCACATATGTATATATATAAATATATTATAAAATTGAACTAATATTTTAACCCCAATTCTATACGTGATAATGATCATTTTTCTAACGCTATTACATCATCCCACCTGAGTAATAGAGCTTTTTTTGTCTATTTTATGAAATCCCATAAATTTCTAAAGAATCATTGTGTTTGGTGTTATGGGCTAATAGAAATAGGTGACCTAATAATAATTTGCACCAGGCAATCAGGGAGCTAGCGAGTTGGATAGGCTGAGCAAGCAACAATAAAATATGAAAATATATACATATTTATTTCGATATTTTTGAAAGCTTTGCTAATAAACGTTTTTTTACGTAGTGCACAGAATTTAATAAATACACTACCTGGCGGTGTGGCAACACATAGAGTTGAAAATTTATGTAAATGCCTCTGCAATTGTTTAATCTGATGGCGGCATATAGCATGATAAATAATTAAATTACAAAAAATACTAAATACAAAAATACTAATTTACAAAAATATATTACTAATACCTAAATTATACTAAATCAATACATTAAACGGCGGTAAATATCACAGTGAAAACATACAATTGTATCTATATATCTAATGCTGTGGCAAGCTCTTGAAACGCGGAGGGACCCGGATAAAATTTGACTGTGCCGGTCATAGAAATTCATTTTATTCTGTGCACATGACATAATTTTTTACGTTCGTGAGCAAAAAAGCGAGGGGGGCGCCACCCACTTGCGAAGCCCCTGTATATATCGTTAGTGTATGAATAAGAACTAATAAACGAACGAATAGTTTCGTATATAACAAAATAATGACTTCATAAATTAAATTAACTTGCGTATTCAATTATATTAATTTATTAAATTAGTACGATTTATATTTTTAGATGTGAAATATTTAAAATATAAAGTTAAAATTTAACGAATTAATAAAATAACAAAATTTTATTTTATAAACTGTTGAGTTTCTATTAATTTATAAAATTTATTAAAATTATTATTTTCACTTTAGATGTCTCTAATTAAATGAAAATTTATATATAATTTTATTATGTATTAATACATTATCTATAATTTTGTTATATATATATTTATTAAAATTAACTAATTAGCTAATTTATACAATTAATTTATTGAATTAATTAAAGCTCCAATTCCTATTTTAAATATAATTAAGCTAAATTTATCATTTATTACACATTTATCAAAATAACAAATTCATATAAGTTTACTTATTGGAAATTTAAAATTATATATTTATAAGTATTACTAATAATTTTAAAATTTATGATTAAACAAAATTTATTAAATTAATTAACTCTATCATTTTTATTTTAAATATTAAATTTATAATTTTATTATATAAAAATATTTAAAAATTATATATATATTTTAATCTTAAGTTTATAGTTTTATTATATATTAAAATAATAAATCAACTTATTGAATTGTTATTTGGTAAGTTGTCTAGAAATTATTAGCTAATGTGTACAAATTGTTCACAGATATAATTCATAGGTTATGCTAATTATTTGCTAAAGTCTCTTTTTCTTACATCTACACAAATGTGACAAATAAGTACTACACTAAATGTTGCATTTAAGGAAAATAAACTGTGTATATAAATATTTATTCACTATAAGACCAGACAAACGGAAGTCACCTGAGTCAAATATTGTACCAAAACTAATGCATGAGTAAACTTTAGCTCTACAATCCTCTTTTGAAACTATGTACAAAACGCTGTTAACGAACAAAATATTCATTTCAACAGTCAATTCCAAATTCAAAAATTCCCGTTGCCGAACGCAGAGTGACTGATTACAAAACGGGCTAATTTCACTTCGCTAACACAATGCACCTGTTTGCTATTTGGTCATTAAATTCGTTCCACAACTCACGTGCCAATTCGAATTCCACATTTTTTCGCTACGCTAACATATTTCTTTTTATTAACAATATTTGTAGTTAGCGAACAATACATGCGATGTGCACATTTTAAAATAGTAAACGGAGGAATATTCGTTCGATAATAAAACTAAAATTTTCCCGTTCTAATGTCAAACGGTCAAAAATCAGTTCTTAAATGTTTTTGAAGTAATCGTTAATAGGGTAATTTTTTTATAACTTAACGTTTTGAATTCGTTGCCCAAAAAACCAATCTTATGTTCTATTATATGTTGATGGATTGCTGGTACGCTGAACAAATCGCTAATGACAGTAGGAGATGGTAGGAGGCGCACCTTAAGTTTATGCGGCGTTCACGTTATAATGTCCCCGCTGTTTGGAACTTTTGACCCCCTGTAGTCGCGACCCTACCGTATAGACAGTAAGGGTGACACCCATACTGTAAATCAAATGCCGAGGGTGTACGACACACCCTTAGCTACTAAATTTTTTCTAGACAGTGTCGTACACACCCTTAGCTACCAATTTGGCGCGAATTAACTATAACGGACACCGTCTGTAGCGAATGCGGTTTATTAGTCAACTGTCCTGTGGAGTTTTTCCTAAATTCTCGATATTTGTATCTATCCCATATGAACATTGCTCAAATAATTCCGAACAGTGTCAATAAAACTGCCAGAAGACACGGTGTGCCTGACACTGTCGGCAAGTGGTAATACGCGTAACTAGCTACCGTTGAAAAAATTTATTAAAAACATGGGGGTGTCTAAGACACCCTGTTGTCAACAGTGTGTCTGACACTGTGTGGGGTACATAGGTTCCAAACGTTGGGGACATTATAACGTGAACGCCGCATTACTCATGCATAAAATATTTTCCCAAATTCATTCACATATTAAATAACAAAGTGCTAAAAATTCGGACAAGTTCTGTCTATGACCCTGACAATTTGTGAACTATATTAATCATAAATATTCAATCAAACACTGTGAAATCAAGCATAAGTCTCGACCGCAGCTGAATTGAATTTTACTCTACTAAACATCTACTGTACAATAGACATGAATTTTGTGTAAGCAGTTACGTGCTTATTAAACATTGGAGCTGCCATATGGTAAGAGGCTGTTGGTAAGACCAATTGGGCAGCACAGCAAAGCACAAAACTTATATATATATATTGATTCATTGAAATATAGGGTATATATAAAACTTACTATTTTAGGCTTCCAATGGCAATGGAATTTACAATTTTAACCAAAGTAAAACGGCAAAATTTTCCTGTGACAGTGGGGTGCTGACTTGACACGAGTACTTTTCAGGCAAACTTTTGTGCCTAACGCACGAGTCCATGTTAGGTACATATACCATGGATTTCGTTTGTCAAAATCACGAACTGATTCGCGCAACAATTCGCGTTCAGATTGCCCCATCGGTATTTCCAGCTTAGCTAACGTGATCAGGGGCCCGATGATGTTCAAACTCAGTCTGAATACGAGCGCATTTATTGATTTCTCATGCATATCTGCGTACATCGAATGACGTCATGAGTCGGACTGTTGTGATCGCTGTCTATGACTGTTTTATTATATAGACATTCAATAATGGAAATGCTTTTTCAAGCGTACGCTTTCAACAAAAATAGAAAAATGTACGAATGGAAAACGCTATTTAATTCGTAAATAGTGATCGCGAACGCTTGCGTATTGCTACATTGCGAATTATCATTGCGTACATAAGGAACAATTATAATTTGTGCGCCGTCAACGATTTTATTAACACCGTGAACTCATTTGACAAAAGAACAACTCAGATGTACAGAACTAAATTGGGCTCGCGGATATCGAATAAAAGTGGTTATTAAATTGTGAGCCGATGTGAGCCTGGAAAAAGTTTATATGATCGCCCAAAAACTCATATGATCCAAAATTTTTGGAGAAATTTTGAAAATCTAGCTTTCGACAAATATACAATAAAAATTATTACTATTATTTGACGCACACCTTATATGCTACAGGTGGCCTTCGGCCGTAGTCTTTAGCCAACAACTGATAAAATTCTCTTAAATTAGAGCCCTTGGAATTGCGACGAATGCATTTCGATTTGACGACGGTTTATAATATTTCTGGGTGGAGAAGTTAGCATAGTAGTCCGCATATTATATTTTTAAATTATGGCGTAGAAATACTAGAGGTTACTCTTTGAAATTAAACAAATCAAAGTTCAAATGCAATGTTTCAAAGCATTGCTTTTCGTTTCGCGTAGTCAACATAGGGAACTTTCTGCCGGAACACTTAAATGGTAAGAACTTTATAAATGCTCAAACCCTAAACAGTTCAGATCTCTATTATTAATTAACTAAGGTAGACTTAAGAACTTTTCTAAAATTTGATAGAAATCCTATGATCAGCCGTAAGCGGATGGCCTCCCATCTGGCTGATTAACATTTTGTTAAGTTATATTCTGTATATTTTAGAATTTGCGCTGTATAATATATATATATAACGCATGTTCTAACTGGATCGCCAATATATATGTTAGTTGTATATATTTTCCTCTTTCTTCTATCTACAGGAGTTAAGTTTTATTAACTCAAAACTCTACAATGGTCTAATCATGTTGTATCGATCGATAATATATAGAAAGGCATAAGCAACACCGAAACCAAAACTTTAGAAAAAAATATTTAGGCTAACAAAATTGTGTATTTTTTAATTTAAATCGTATTTTTTATGCGTGTGAAGTGTTAAGATTAAAATTACCAAACGCTCATATCAAAACTAAAACAGACAATATATTATAATATCACATAAATAATTTAGAATAATAACATATAATATATAAGAGGGCAGCCGGTATAAATTAGAGTAATAACAGTATAATGCTATATATATGAGAGACCTTACATTGAACCAGCTGGGATTCGAACCAGGGTATCTAACCTGCAAGACTTTAGCGCTACCTTTACAGCACAGACATAGATCATATCGTGTTCAGGTACGCTATATACGCTAGAGTAGTGAGATACTACATATATATGTGTAAAATATAGTAATATGAAAAATATATATATACTATATTGAAAAATTGAGACAAATAATATTTGGGTAACAGCTGCCTCTATATAGTTTTCAATAATCCAGTATCAATGGCATGCTATTCATGTGTAGGTTTAAATTCATAGAAATTTCATCAAACACGCTTCTGTAACCGATTTACATGCTATAAAAGAGCTAACTGATATAACACGTCACAGTATGAGTTTTATTTAATTTTCTGAATGTTGTCACTAAGTACGACAATGAAAATTATAATCGCTTAAATATCCGTTGCTTTCTGGAATATCTTTTTTGTCTATATATATACATCTATATCTAACTCAGACCCTATATAGCTCCATACCTTTTGCCACTGTTTGCGTCGAAATAATATTCCTACGCAATATTATTCTATAATATATGCGTACACAAGTATCTTGTATAATAATACAAAAACCAATCCGGTGAACAGTAAACAGTTGTAGTAGTTTTAGTGTAAAGCCGTCAGCTTTGATACGACATGAGTTCTTGGAAATATTGTGCGAATTCATGCTCCAAATTTACGAAATTGACCATGACTTATATGGACATATATCTATAACATATAAGTTATATTGTATACATTATTTTATATAAGTTTATACATACATATATCAGTATTACAAATTAATTCCATGATGTATATAGTTAGATGGTACGTATATTTATATATAATATACAGTTATAAATAAGAATACAATCATACAAAATTTTTGGTGTCATTATTAAACAGTGAGCTTTGCCAAAACAAAATTTACCTTTGGCTAAGAAATGAAACATGGGGCTAAAGAATCAGACATGGGGTTAAAGAATGAGACATGTGAATAAGGAATGAGACATGGGGCTAAAGAATGAGACATGCAGCTTCAGAACGAGACATGGGGCTAAAGAACGACACATGGTGCTAAAGAATGACACATGGGCTTTAAAGAATGAGACATGGGGTCAAAGAATAAGACATTTGAATAAGGAATGAGACATGGTGCTAAAGAATGAGACATGGAGCTAAAGAATGACACATGGGGCTAAAGAATGACACATGGGGCTAAAGAATGAGACATGGGGCTAAAGAATGAAACATGGGGCTAAAGAATGAAACATGGGGCTAAAGAATGAGACATGCAGCTTCAAAACGAGACATGGGGCTAAAGAATGACACATGGGGCTAAAGAATGAGACATGGGGCTAAAGAATGAGACATGTGAATAAGGAATGAGACATGGTGCTAAAGAATGAGACATGGAGCTAAAGAATGAGACATAGGGCTAAAGAATGACACATGGGGCTAAAGAATGAGACATGGGGCTAAAGAATGAAACATGGGGCTAAAGAATGAGACATGCAGCTTCAAAACGAGACATGGGGCTAAAGAATGACACATGGGGCTAAAGAATGACACATGGGGCTAAAGAATGAGACATGGGGCTAAAGAATGAGACATGGGGTTAAAGAATGAGCCATGTGAATAAGGAATGAGACATGGGGATAAAAATGAGACATGGAGCTAAAGAATGAGACATGCAGCTTCAGAACGAGACATGGGGCTAAAGAATGACACATGGGGCTAAAGAATGACACATGGGGCTAAAGAATGAGACATGGGGCTAAAGAATGAGACATGGGGTTAAAGAATGAGCCATGTGAATAAGGAATAAGACATGGGGATAAAAATGAGACATGGAGCTAAAGAATGAGACATGGGGCTAAAGAATGAAACATGGAGCTAAAGAATGAGACATGGGACTAAGTAATGAGACACTGGGCTAAAGAATGAGCCATTGGGTTAAATAATGAGACATCTGAATAAAGAATGAGACATGGGAATAAGGAATGAAACATGGGGATTCACTGGATTTATGACAAACAAAACGTTCATTTAAGTAGTAATATTTAATTCCCTAGGGTTTTACGCTCTGACCTACTTTCTCTATATTCGTCACGGCCAATGTGCAGAACAGGACCATTACATATACGCACTAAGCTCTGAGATTAAGCCTAAGCATCGATCTATTGTGGTATAAGTATTATAAAAACTTAACCGCCACCTTCTAGACCAGGGATCCAAAAATTTCGTTATCTTCTCGCATACATTGCGAGTAATACAGTGATCTTTTGTATTGAACTCATTGAATTTTACGTAGTCAAACTGAGTTAATATCGCTGATCAGACACAGAAATATTAAAAACACTGTCTAAATATGCACCGTTGTTGCAAAATCAGGTACACCGAAACCAATACGGCGCGTTATACTTATCTTTCAAAAAGCATTGCATAAATAAGCCTAACACAGTATTTAAAGTACAATCGCTTAAAAATATTTGCACACCAACTTGAATGGACGACTTCCACTGCTTCAACAGCATTTGGAACTTAGGCTTAGTCTTTCACTTCTTCCATTACGTTATTATCGCCATTAATGACATGTGGTTCCCCATCCCGCATTACCTACACGGCGGGTAAATTACCCCGCTCCGCAGGTCGATTCGCGCCATATTTAACTCTACTTAAGCGCAAAACTTAAAATAAAAAAATACGTCTGTTTAACAACAAAGACGTTTATTAACCAAGCACATACAGGTGAGATATGAGTCAGCGTAACAAGGCTTGCATCAATCGTTAAGGCCATCATAGCGAGCTCGAGACTAGATTTTCGGCAACTCCTAAATCATCAACTTGAATTTATATTTCGAAGCCAGCAACGAATAATTAATAGGGCAAGTTTTGTTATAACAGATTAAAACGGTGCATTTACGCGGTATTATTATTCAATTTGGGCCACATCTACATGGTATTTGAGGTCAGGTAATTAACCGGTTGAACATCTCTGCAGCAGTAACTCATAAATGTCTTCTCGTCATTCCCACATACTCAGCAACAAGAACTTGCGCGTTGAAATGGACGAACGTAAAATATGTACGCTCTAAAACATAAAAGAATAAAAGGGATTTGACATTACAGACCTCACCCATAGTTTTAGAATTGAAAAAAGGATACTTCGTTAACACACCCCGTCCGTGTCAACTTTAGGGGCCGGACGTTATAACGTTAGAAAAAAATAACAGCTCAGAACGGGGGTTCGGTGGGGCGGCAGCCCCCCGACTTAGGCTTACGCTTAGTACATGGCTCACATACAAAAATTAGCTTAGGCTAAGACAAAGGCTTAGGCTTAGTATATCGAGAACGGCATGGCATGCATTGAATCCCGGCCCCTAAAGATGACATGGGCCACACACCAAAAGCAGTCACCATTAGGCAGGTTGTTTGATTTCAAGTGTGGAAATGTTAATAAACTTTGTTGTTGTTGTTTTTATTCGGATTAGCAATTTATTTGCATGAAAATTTTTAAATATACATATACAGAAGACTGTGTTTGATGTATAGAAGTTATCAAAAAATTCAGTATAAAGTCATTTATATTACATCCACCTTTCGCCATTAAGAGGCGGAATTATGGGTAATTTTATCTGAACCAAACGAATGTTGTAACACCGTTTCATAATTTTCAACGAATATATATATAAAACATAAGATTTTATACTTTTAAAATGTAAAATTTAAATTTAAATTAAGCATTTTAGCGCTAACTTTAAATTTGCTTATCTTTCGAGCGTGTAATAAATGATCAGTTGAGACGTTTCTGCGTTTTCAAACAAAACGTGCCGCTGGAACAAGCGAAATCAGCAGTAAAAACATCAAAGAACAACTATACAGTCATGTGTTCAAACAGCAAAATTTGTTTTATGTAAGCTATTAAAATTGAAAAAAAAATTCGGGTTAGCAAAACACACATTCGGAACAGATTCATAGCTTTATTTAAAAATACGTCAGTCACACTATTATACAAACTTTTACTAGAACAATACAAATACGTTTGTAAGCAATTCTGTTTAGTAGTAAGAACCAGAAAAAAGATTGAAACAACTAGCTACGAATTACAATGGAACTGGTACTGTTAGTTGCAATGATAGTACAAACTGTTATGGCTAAAAATGGGCCACCTACATCGCTGTGCCCTTCAGTTAAACATCTGTTGTAGCCATGTATATATACTGTGAAATGTGCTTATAGCAACGGCTTATAGTGAAAATGCTGTTATAGCAAGGGCTTATAGTGAAAATGCTGTTATAGCAAGGGCTTATAGTGAAAATGCTGTTATAGCAAGGGCTTATAGTGAAAATGCTGTTATAGCAAGGGCTTATAGTGAAAATGCTGTTATAGCAAGGGCTTATAGTGAAAATGCTGTTATAGCAAAGGCTTACAGTGAAAATGCTGTTATAGCAAGGGCTTATAGTGAAAATGCTGTTATAGCAAGGGCTTATAGTGAAAATGCTGTTATAGCAAGGGCTTATAGTGAAAATGCTGTTATAGCAAGGGCTTATAGTGAAAATGCTGTTATAGCAAGGGCTTATAGTGAAAATGCTGTTATAGCAAGGGCTTATAGTGAAAATGCTGTTATAGCAAGGGCTTATATTGAAAATGCTGTTATAGCAAGGGCTTATAGTGAAAATGCTGTTACCAATGAACTATAAAGTTTACCCACCCCAACTTATCTATGCTAAAGTAAATGTGGGGTATCGTAACAATTGTCTCTGTATTTCTTTCTATTTCGTCCGAGGCAATTTCACTGTAACCACACTCTACAACAATAAAATAGTGATAACGACGATATCGCTAGGATTGTATTTTTATATATAATATATATTCAGGCACGTAGCGGGGGAATTTGGTGAGACTATGTTTGACCCCAAATAATTGGGATAATTGACATGAATATGGTTCGTCTGCTTGTGTCTGACTATGTGAATATACATTTATATATGTCTGATTTTTGTCCCTTGTATAATGCTGCGTAATTTCAAGTTGATGGAACATTTTATAAAAATAAGAAATTCTGCACCCACTGAAATTGATTTGCCCCCACCCCACCCGAATTTGGCTTGCTCTATCTAAAATACAAGACTCGATACGCGCCTCTATCATACAATGCTGATGCTCCGATGCCTCACGGGTGAACATTTTTAAATTCTAGATATTCCCTGAATTTTAATGATCAGTTTTTGTAATTTTGACCTGGAATATTGGGTCGGGGCTCCTAGTGTTCAATTAAAGCACACTCCTTTATCATACAATGCTGATGCTCCGAGGTCTCACGGGTGAACATTTTAAAATTCTAGGTATTCCCTGAATTTTAATGATCAGTTTTTGCAATTTTGACCTGGAGTATTGGGTCGGAGCTCTTAGTGTTCAACTAAAGGACACGCCTTTATCATACAATGCTGATGCTCCGAGGTCTCATGGGTGATCATTTTAAAACTCTAGCTATTCCCTGAATTTTAATGATCAGTTTTTGCAATTTTGACCTGGAATATGGTGTCGGAGCTCTTAGACTTCTACTAAAGGGCACATCGCTATTACATTTTCTATCAAACAAGATAAATTTTCGCAATCTATCTATCTACCCAAAGATAAGTTGGTTATAAGTTATGACTGCAGGTGAAGAAATTTTCACTAATTTCCCAAACAGCGCCATTTGTTTCTTGAAGATGTAAATACACTCGTGCAACTGAGTGTAAAATGCCCATTGTATATAAATGGAAAGAAAATTTATAGTTGTTCAACCTATAAATTTTTAACGCCTGCAATAATTAATATTTGTTAACTTCCAAGTGGCAAACCTAATGTTAAACCCAATTTATATCTATAAATCCTAAATTGCTATGTTTGTGTAGTAACGGATCCAAGAAACTGTGACATAGGCGCATATGCTGGGATCCAAGAAACTGTAAGAGGAGGGCGAATGAGCCATAGACATCCATAGGTTACCCCTCCATCTGGCCAGATTCGCCATCCTCCCCCGAAAGCTCAGCCCGCCCTTCCGCAGAAAATATTGAGAAAATTGCAAAAATTGGGGAAATCTTGGCAAAAATTGGCACAAAGTAAAATTATGAAAATCTTAGTAAAAATTGGGGAACATTGTTAAATAATGGAAAGATCTTAGTGAAACTGAAAGAAATCCCAAAAATCTATTGCTGGTTTAACTACGCTGAAAGGGTGTACGCCCCATCAACCCCCATTAGGTCTGCATATATGTATGTGTGTACAGCTGTGAGCAATCCTACATAATCATTTATTATAAATTTAGCCAATCGTTCTACTGATCCTTTTATTCCAACCCTGCCGATTGGTGTCAGTGCACATGGCGACACGTTGTGGAAATTGAGTTTATGCCGTATATTTGCACACGCTTTGTTATTCGACTGCTTTACCAAGTTGCTTAAAAAGGTCTCACATAACTTAGTGGTTTGCGTAAGCCTTGCCCTCACCAACGCAACCGAGGTTCGATCCGCGATGCCTGCGTCAGTTTGTCAAACATTTTACGGTACAGCGACTAGGTAGGCGTTAAAGGTTAAGCAAAAGCCCATGTCAACTTTAGGGGCCAAAGAATAATGCATGCCGTGCCGTTCTCGGTATAATGAGCCTAAGCCTAAGCTAAGTATAATGAGTCTTAGCCTAAGCTAAGGTCTCTGTATGACCCATATACTAAGCCTAAATCTAAGTCGGGGGGCAACGCGGCCCGAACCCCCGCTTTAAGCTGTTTTTTCTAACGTTATAACGTCCGGCCCCTAAAGTTGACATGGACCAGCAAAATGATGTGCTGTATGCCCAGTTATTAATATACATATTAAAGATGATTTGGCCCATAGGTGTTTATAGACACACACCCTAAGCCATACTCGCTATGAGATCACAACACCCTCCATCGGGCGCTCAAAATGAGCGAAAATTTCACCGGCTTTAGCAGTACGTTAGGAAGGTTTTAGTAATCTTAGCAAAATTTTAGCTATTTCAACAAAATTTAAGCAATTTTAGCAAGTTTTTTTCAGTGAAGTTTATGTGTTTATAAAAATTTCTAACCTACCCTAAGTCTGCGGACCTTGGACATATATGATTTAGTCATAACCGTTAATAACATCTATGCTATCATCTATGATTTAGTCATAGTTTATGTGTTTGTAAAAATTTCTAACCTACCCTAAGTCTGCGGACCTTGGACATATATGATTTAGTCATAACCGTTAATAACATCTATGCTATCATCTATGATTTAGTCATAGTTTATGTGTTTGTAAAAATTTCTAACGTACCCTAAGTCTGCGGACCTTGGACATATATGATTTAGTCATAACCGTTAATAACATCTATACTATCATCTATGATTTAGTCATAGTTTATGTGTTTGTAAAAATTTCTAACCTACCCTAAGTCTGCGGACCTTGGACATCTATGATTTAGTCATAACCGTTAATAAATGTCATATTTGCAAGAGTTTTGCAGAGTGTCTGTGTAATAGCCTTTGTGGACTGTGCTGAATGTTTTAACTACCTAGTATATAAACAAAAAATAATTTGGTAAACAGCTTGCTCAGAACATTCAAATTTGAACACTTGTTAGTGTAATTGTTACCTATGATCATGGGCTCAGATAGGATAGAAGAGAGCGGATCCAAACTCCCGGATTTTAGATAGCGCAACTGCCTTCTACTTTTCAGCCTAAATATATGTATCCTAATGACCACTTTTTGGTCTTTCCTTGTCTAAGTGATAACCAAACTCATCTTATATATTTTTAGGTAAGTATGGTTCCACACACCTTTGACACATCATCCATGCTCGTGCGTATGACAGTGTTTACAGTATTGTTTAGAAAAAGTTTACCAAACCTATTCCTATAGTCAGCAACTTAATTATTACAAACATGTAGAATGATGCTAAACAAGTATTATAGTTTGAAACAATACACTACCCGAATTAAATGGAATGGAACTATTTCTGTAGTGAGCCAGCTATATTGTGCAAGCAAGTTTACTAAAAAAGTCAAACACTCTGAAATCATACAGTACGATAACTGTTTTGCTAGTAAATTGACGCTGAAAGAAACGACAAATCTATATCTCTCATGTCGAGTAAAAGTTGGGTTTAGTTTTAAGCTGAGATTTGGTGGTGCCACTATTGATTTGTTACCAATAATTTTGGGCAACTTGAACCAATCCATGAAACAAAAGAATGATTTCTGATACCTTTCTCCATGGAACGCATCATAATAAAGAGGATGGGCGTGTGTGGCGCTGCTAACCACTCGAGTTAAAGATTTGGCACCTAAAATACCCAATATTTCTCCACAAATTCAATTACCTGGAAAATAACGTTAAAACGTTATTTGGGCCACGGAACAAATTATTTTTTCATTATTTCTTTTAAGATTAGAATAAAAAATTTTTAGAATTAAAATCCATTTCCTAATAGTTAACCTTCTCATGAAAATAACCCAGTGTATTGAGGTCATTACAAGCTCGCGAGTAATCAGAACTATTGTGGATCCTGTACCGGACAACTCGTTGAATAATTGGACTGAGTGTATCGGCCAGTGACCCAATTGACACTTATAACATTATTTTCCAGGTAATCGAATTTATAAATAAAATTGTCGATTCTGGGTCTATGGTGTTTAACTTAAGCGCTTGGTCACAAGTTTTGGGGCAATTCCTGGACGCTTTCAATTTCACCCTCAGCGTCTCACGTCCTGCAGGTGCATTTATAGGTTTTATTAAGCGCTTGCCACAAGTTTTCATGCCACTCCTGGACGATCTCATTGTCACCCTCACCGTCTCACGTCATACTGGTGTATTTATAAGTTTTATTAAGCGCTTGCCCACAAGGTTTCATGCCACTCCTGGACGATTTGATTGTCACCCTCACCGTCTCACGTCCTACAGGTGTATTTATAAGTTTTATTAAGCGCTTGCCCACAAGTTTTCATGCCACTCCTGGACGCTTTCATTTTTACCCTCAGCGTCTCACGTCCTGCAGGTGCATTTATAAGTTTTATTATGCGCTTGCCCGCAAGTTTTCATGCCACTCCTGGACGATCTCATTGTCACCCTCACCGTCTCACATCCTACAGGTGTATTTATAAGTTTTATTAAGCGCTTGCCCACAAGTTTTCATGCCATTCCTGGACGATCTCATTTTCACCCTCACCGTCTCACATCCTGCAGGTGCATTTATAAGTTTTCTTAAGCGCTTGCTCACAAGTTTTTATGCCATTCCTGGAAGATCCCATTTTCACCCTCACGGTCTCACGTCCTACAGGTGTATTTATAAGTTTTATTAAGCGCTTGCCCACAAGTTTTCATGCCATTCCTGGACGATTTGATTGTCACCCTCACCGTCTCACGTCCTACATGTGTATTTATAAGTTTTATTAAGCGCTTGCCCACAAGTTTTCATGCCATTCCTGGACGATTTGATTGTCACCCTCACCGTCTCACGTCCTACATGTGTATTTATACGTTTTATTAAGCGCTTGCCCACAAGTTTTCATGCCATTCCTGGACGATTTGATTGTCACCCTCACCGTCTCACGCCCTACAGGTGTTTTTATATGTTTTATTAAGCGCTTGCCCACAAGTTTTCATGCCATTCCTGGAAGATCTCATTTTCACCCTCACCGTCTCACGTCCTGCAGGTGGATTTATAAGTTTTATTAAACGCCTGCCCACAAATTTTGGGGCAATTCCTGAATGTTTTCATTTTCACCCTCAGCGTTTCACGTCCTGCGGGTGTATTTATAAGTTTTATTAACGATAAAGTAATCAGGAAGTACTAAAGAATTCATACAAACCCGAAACATTTCCTATCTGAATGTATATATACTACACTGCTAAACTGTAGTTGCTTGTGTAGGAGACAGCCTGAAAACGATAGAAATAATGTATATTATAAAAACAATTGCATTATATCTATCTATCTATCTATCTATCTATATACAATGACAATTATAATTAACTAAAATAATAAAGACGTAGCGTCGAAAAATCATTTTTAAAATATTTGAAAAATGTAAATCGCGTTGTCATCAATAGAAAATGCTTAACTTTTCGTAACTGCATAATTTATATTATAATTATATATATATATATAAACATATTATATAGATATGTGTACATGTAAGATAGCTGTTATGCGACGTTGTTATACGGTAACCTGTTGTTGTTTTTGCTACACGATCGAACAACGGATGTATGTTGCAATTAATGCAGTGTAAAATGTGCAACTTTCATTTTTGTGCATTTCATTGCAAAATTGCATACATTTACATACGTATATACACAATTTGCAGAGAAAAATAATTGGTGACTAAAACGTTAAGCATTTATGTTATTTGTTTAAATTGCAGTTTACTTAGTACACAGAAAAAAATTTCGTAATATTGCAATATCAGTTTGTTTAAACTAATAAAGTCATCATCATCATCATCCTACAGGAGGAAATATACTAATTATAAAATTGTTTGTGCGTTTTGCCTACCTAAAGACACATTTTTAGAGGACTGGCTCGGCCGAATTATCTTTACATTATAAGCACAAAGCAGTAATGGAGTATTTACATTGTGTCCGGTTACGGTGCAATTTGGTGGTCACACTGCTCGCTCGCAATCCGATCCGATACGACCTTATTCTATACTGAGTTGTTGGTGACTATTTTTCACATCTATTCGGATCCCATAAAATTGTGCATGTTGTATCGGAACGAATGCCATTTGGTGGTCATATTGCTCGCTCGCAATCCCATCCGATACGACCTTATTCTATACTGAGTTGGTACTGACTGTATTTTTCACATGGATTAGGATCTGATTAAACGCGAGGGTGGAGACGACTGTTTCGCATGTGATAGTTGCGATGGGTGGATGCACTACTCATGCACTGGTCTTAACGCACAAATCATTGCAGCAATACAAGGAAATTCCTTTGTGCAAGTAGTTTGTAGCAGCTGTCAAAACATTTCACGGCGGACAACCCCTGTGGCTGCCGAACCGGACACCATTAATTCTCGTTTTAGCGCCATGCAAGCGCAAATGAATGAAATCACGTCATCAATTGCTGCTATTAAACACTCTAAATCCCGCAACTCAAACGGACAATGCCTCCGCGATTGAACAATCACAACCGCTGTCTTTTACAGAAGTTGTGGCAAGAAACATTGCTGATAGAACAAATTTCGGTCCCAATATCAATACAGCTGAGGGAGACCCACATCGCCGATGTCTGGTTATTAAGGGACTCACAGAAATTGATCACGATCACGACCTCAAAACAGCCACTGAAATTGTCCAGTATTTGGACCAGAGTGCTGCTGTGGAATCAGTCTTCAGAATGGGGACAATTGAATCGAAAAGACAGCGACCTAAATCAGTTTCTAATTCAAAAAATTCAATTCCTCGACTGCTTAAAGTAAGACTCTACTCCTCTACCGTGGTGAAATCTGTGCTGCGTGAAGCCCACAATCTGAAAAGCAGCGAACAGTGGAAAGGAATTTTTCTCCGGCGTTCAATGACAACCGAAGAGCGAATTCGTCTATCGCTATTGTACAAAAAGGCTCAGAGTCTGAATTCCGAACTCAATAATGATCCCCGAAATCGCACCAAATATGTCGTTTTAAACGAAAAACTGTTTGTGCATAAGGGATGTTTTATGAATGACAACAACCTCGTTGGTGGCAAAAGGTGTCCGGTAGAATATTCGTTTGTAGGAGTTGGTAGAAACATTACAGTTAACGTAAACAGCTGTATGGCGGAGTCAAACCATTATTCTAGTTCCGAAAACTAGATATGGGGGCGAGTCGTACGCGTACAAATGCTTCTCCAATACCCTGCAAACTAGCTAATGCGCGAAGCTTAGCAAATAAAGTAACATTATTGGAGTGCCTTCTTAACAGTAGAAACTTTAAAATTATTACTTTCTGTGAAACATGATTACACGACGAATTTGCCAACTCAATGATTAACTGTCCAGAGTTTTTAGTGTTCCGCAAAGATAGGGCGAAATCCCGTGGAGGAGGAGTTGGCATCTTTGTTCATTACTCTGTGAAATCATTGCTTGTTAATTGGTCTAACATAAATTTAGAGATTATATGCGTAGATTTGTATATACCAAATAAGCATAGATTAATATGTGTTTACAGACATCCTAATAGCACTCTTGAATATACAGCAGATCTAATTGATCAAATGAACGAGTTTTGCCAAATGAACTGCCCAATAACTCTATTGGGCGACTTCAACTTTCCTGAAATAAACTGGAGCTCGCTAACATGGCCTAGCTATGGCCAAGCTGCTGTTTGCAGAATTTGCTATGGAAAAAGGTTTTACTTAATTGGTTCAGTTTACTACGCGGGGCGCCAACACGCTCGACTTAGTCTTAACAAATTCATTGTTGAATGTTAGCAATGTCTCACAAGGCGATATGTTTTCCAATCACATATCTATTGATTTCTATATTGTAGGTAATGCGACTGGAGAACCTAGGTCTTGTGTTGATATATATTATGACTATAGAAATGTTTATTACTCTGTCATTTCAGATCATCTGTCTCAGTATAATAGGGATTATATATTTTAGTCAGTGTTCAATGTGGAAAAGAAATGGTGTTTATTTTGGTCGGTAATTGTAGATGTTATTGAAACTTTTCTTCCAAAGAAAGTTAAAAAGCCCAAATTTAGCTACCCGTCTCACATTAGAAAAATGTTAAATCATAAAAATAAACTCTGGCATTTAGCCAAAAAGACACACAATTTTCACGAATATAAACTATTTAGCAAAAAATGCGTGAAAGTTATTGATAAATTCAAAAAATACCAAGAAAACCGTGTCATCAATAATTCTAATAGGAATTCAATTTTTAACTACGTAAATAGCAAATTGTACCGTAAAAGTACTGTAATGGCTCTGAAAGCACCTAACGGTACTCTTTGTGCCGATAAGTCCACGTGCTGTGAAATTATGGCTGAACATTTTGCTTCTGTTTTTGTTTCTGATAACGAGTAACTTGTGATGTTCATCCTGTGACCGAAAGCAAAATTTCATGGGGTTCATTTAGCCCGCAAGTGGTATGGAAGGCATTGCATAAGCTCAAACCTAAGCATAGCAATACTCCTGATGGCTTTAGTCAGTTTCTCTTAAAGCAACTAAAAGATGCGATATCACTACCGCTTTCACACATTTTCGAACAATCATTTGCGCAGGGCGTTTTACCAAAAGTATGGTTACAATCTAACGTTGTGCCAGTATATAAAAAAGGAGATTCATGTGAACCTTTGAACTATCGTCCTATTTATTTATTGTCTTGTTGTTGTAAAGTAATGGAAACCATAATATGTGATTCTCTCAAATCATATTTGCAAAAAAACAGCTTGATATCACCTGAGCAACATGGCTTTGTGTCCAAAAAATCCACTTGTACTCAACTATTGGAAACTGTACATGAGTGGTCGTTTGCTCTGGATTCTAAAAAGGATGTGGATATAGTATATATTGACTTTGCAAAAGTGTTTGATACTGTATCTCATGTTAAATTAATCCATAAGCTGCCTTCTTTTGGTATTACTGGGACGCTACTAAGATGGTTGAAAGCATTTCTAAATAACAGACAATTGCGAGTGAAACTTGACAACACTTTGTCTCAACCACGAAATGTGATATCTGGTGTACCTCAATGTAGCGTTCTCGGCCCCATTTTATTTTTGTTATATATTAATGGTGTAACATCTTGTTTAAGCAATGTTTCATTTAAAGTATTTGCTGATGATGTTAAAATATATATTACCCTTGATAAGAACGATAACTGTTCTCAGGTATCAATGCAAAACGCACTTAACCTACTGTCGAAATGGTCTTCCAATTGGCAGCTTGCCATATCACCATCAAAGTGTGGAGTTTTGCATCTTGGTAAAAATAATTCAAAAGTACACTATAGTATAAATAGCATTGACTTGCCCACTTTGCATCAAGTAAAAGATTTGGGTGTAATAGTTAATTACGATCTAAACTTTAAATCTCATATAAATGCAATCATTCCCAAGGCGTATCGTATTACTAACATGCTATTTCGTTGTTTTATAAACTGCGACCCACATGCCTTACTGCTTTGTTATAAATCCTATATTCGACCCCTTTTGGAATATTCATCGTCAGTCTGGTCGCACACATCCCTAATGGAGATAGACAAAATTGAACGCGTACAGAGATATTTTACTCGAAAACTAAATTATAGAAACAACGGTGCTCCTACAAGTTACAAAGAGCGCCTAAGACTTTACAACCTTGAACCATTAGAGCTGCGGCGTCTGCGAGCTGACCTCTGCATGATTTTTAAATGTCTGAACGGAGATTTAAATGCTTGTCAAAACCTTTTCATGCTCTCGCAAAATACCAGTACACGAGGAAACGGTAAAAAAACTGGTAAAACGTAAGTGGCACACCAATACAGCAAGAAATAACTTTGTTCTGCGGCATGTTGATATATGGAACTGTTTACCTAGCTCAGTCGTATGTTCAGCGAATTTAAGAACTTTTAAGAATCAGTTGGAAAAGGACATCAACTTGAATCGATATCTCTACTATAACCGGAACTTAGGTTAGATGTAAGAGTAGGGCTCGTCCCCCTTACTAACCTTTTTATTGAATATTCTTGGTTGCTGCATATTCACACTTCAAACTTGTTATCGACTATTTCGTTGCGCCATGTATATCTGTATGCACGTAATCTTGATGTTCAATAAACTTTTGACTTTGACTTTGACTTTTGATTAAATTGTGCATGCTGTATCGGAGCGGATGCAATTTGGTAGTCACATTGCTCGCTGGCAATTCGATCCGATACTACCTTATTCTATACTGAGTTGTTGCTGCTTGTATTTTTCACATGAAAAATGATCTATAAAATTGTGCATGCTGTATCTGAGCAAATGCAATATGAACACTCTACGTACAATAATTATATACGTGCAAATAGGATGGGGATCGGACGAAACATGAACATACCACCAGAGAACATCCATCCTGCGAAGTATAGTCAACTGAGCATTTCACAGCATCATAATCAGACTATTTTTAGTTAGCTTAAATGTATTAAGTTGGTTTCTTTACCCATCTAACTCCTTAAGTTACCACTTATTGTAGGGCAGCGCAGTGAAATTTAAAAGCGGTAATAAGGTAGATGACCAATGTAGTTAAATACGATTGTTCTAATGTATTTTACACTTTTACCAATAATAAAGCTATATTCCCGATGAATTTTATCAACTATATAAAACTAAAAATGGTACAAAACTTATTACGTAGTCAAGGTAGGATTAGTAAATTATTGAAGTTTAGTTTTGACGAACCGAAAGCTTCGATTAGAAAATAAAACATTTTTATATATTTTCAATAAGCCACCAAAGTACAACCTGAGAGGTGTAAGCTATCAAACGGTCCAGATGAAGTTAAACAAGAATGACCCTCTGTCTTTTAAAACAGCGCCCACACTTCTGAATAGTCCAGACGTGGCGTCGTGACCCCCACATTTTATGAAAACCGACCTTACTATTTCCCACCCCCTCCTCTGCGAGGTAGATGTACCGCCCTGTACGCTATAATCCCGGTTGTGTAGTCCTAGATATACTAGGCCTAAGCCCGAGCCTTACCTAAAGACCCAACATAATTTTTATGCAAAGCGTATAATTTCGTCGGCTAAGCTATTCCTTTGTGAAAGATATAACGTTACGCCACCTCACTTTGACTTGGGTCTCCTTCCCCTTGGCGGTAACATAAAAATATAAAAATATTGACACTGGAATTCTCACTTGTATACTTAAAAACATCCTGAATTGGTGTTCATATTATTTTCGGTCAGCCATATGATATATTTTATTGCTGGAGGTGGGCCCAAGAGTAGCGTTACGCGTACATGTCAGCGAGACTCAATGCGTATCTCAGCTGATTCGTTTCACTCAAAAACAGGCAAATACAGCTGTAACCACAACTTTGATCTTCTAGAAACTTGCAATACATCCCTTTCCGTGAGACCTCGGAGAGCAAGCATGTATGATATAACCAGTTAGTAAGGTAATAATTTTTGAAATAGAGATACAATATTTGTCAGTTCGATTCTGGGTTAATATAACATAAACAGTCAAACAATCAACGCTAATAGTTATCACAGTACGATTTTAATTTAGATGCTGCGGTTAGACCGTTGGTCATCATTATTACATTAATTATATATTGCTACTCTCTCTGAGACCTTAGAGCGTCTGCATGTCTGATATAGCCTGTGAGTGAGGTAATAATTTTTCAATATAGACAAAATACCTATCGGTCGCAAAATACACCTCTTGCGACGCCCCTGGCGGCTAGCATTGATGTTATAGGTGTTTTTTCTGAGGTACAAACAATACAGTTATAGACAATAAATTTGAAGGAAACTTTATGAATACTACTGAAACAAATCAAGTTGAATTTTGCCACTACTCGATTTATATTATCAACGCTGTTGAAATATAAGATATCTTATTTATAGAGAAAAAAATTTTCGAAAACATTCAGTGCCAAGATATTTTCGAAAACATTCAGTGCCAATGGACATAAAATCTTTACCCAATTTTTGTCAATTTTCCCTCAAAAATTTCTGACGGGTGTGATGATGCGGAGGCTTCAGGAATAGGTTTAGTCTGAGTGGGATCCGACACTTAGTGGGGAATTATCCCCCTAACCATATAATAGATGTTTTCCGAACGGTCTTGTATTGATCTGAGTCTAATAACATTAAAATTATCACTGTGTCTTCAAAACTGGCAAATTTCGGCTGGATATTTGCTTTATATACCCGGAAGTAAGTGAAAATAGTCGAATGTTCGAAACCGTAAGATGTATATAGCGATGCAAATGTGTATTCCCTAATCTCCAATCATTTATTTTATCGTATCCTAGTTTATCTTCAAAATACGGCGAGTTTTTCGCGATAAACTTTTTGAATGTTTGGAGTCAGATGCTTCCGTAGCACCAACTAAATATAACTAAATATCTAGATACTACAAAATCATTAGAAAAGAACTAGATCAGTATAGCTCTAACAAAGCAAAACATTTCCCAGCATTCAGCTGTTTCGAGATTTCTGTGTTTCTTTTTGTATGAAATCAAAAAATCAAACGCAGCCGGCTTACTATACTATAAAATCCGAAATCAGATTTTATTGGCGTCACCTGTAAATTTTAACCGCAGGGGTGCACCCACACTTTGTGGCGGTCGATTCAACAGATCGGCCAGACGGCTGCAATTTGAAACCCAAAATTTTTTGTAGTTGTACACTGGGGAGCAACAACCAAAACTAGGGACGGGACGCTGCCTCAGTGGTCACATCACCACCACTACGATTGCAAAGCCCCGGATTCAGATGACTGTTCTGCTCTGATTTTTAATCGGTAAGCTTTTTAAAACTTTTCATGAAGACAAAACAATTTTACTTTTCAAAAACTAAAATATGCGCTTTGGTTTCTCTGATCGAAGAGCTGCTTGAATTACTGCTTTATACAAAAATGTATAAATATTGGGCTTGCACATATACCAGAGTTGGTGGTAGTCGAAATTAAATTAATTATAAAATTTTTACACAAAAATTCTGTAAAAGTTTGAATATGTAAAAAAAAATAAAATAATAAATTGAAACTGTTCGATTTATAAATATTTTGCGCCTACGCGCTACCATGACTGAAATTTTAGCTGCAAAATTTTTAAACGGGCTACAAGATCCTTCAAGAGCCGCAAATTTTGTGATCTTTAGCTTCTGGTCCTTTTTCCACTGGGGTTGGAGGACTCAGGCAAAGGACCCACCATCTTTTCAGCTATGCCACTATAGTCTCCGGACCCCAATCATTTTTCACCCCCAAAACCGATCTCTTCGAGATCGGGGTTGCCCTTTTTCTTATTTCATACTTCATTTGGGGCAATAATGTTGTCACGAATATATTTCTGGGTCGATCATCTGGCATATTGAAATAAATAAAATCTAGAAGAACTACCAAAACAAGTTATCTAAAACAGAAAACATTGTGACAATATGAGGTATGATTAAGAAGACTTTATCACCAAGAATACTCGCGGCTGTTAAACGGTATACGTACTTTATGGTTTTCCTATTAGGAAGGAAGCGCTTAGGCTTAAGATTAGTGTATGCTAAGGTACTGTACCGGCAAACGCAGGCGAGGAGGTATCAGTACTGCACGCTTAAAACCCTGACACTTAGCTCGCGCAGCGGCTTACAGCGGGGGGTTCGAGGGTGGCTACAGCCCCCCGAATTAGTCTTAGTTTTGGCTTACGCTTTGGCTGAGGCTTAGTATTAGTTTTACCCTATTTTTGTCAATTTTCGCCAAAATTTTCATGTAATGCAACCCGCCCCCCGTTAAAAATGTATGGATCCGCTAGCTCTGAGAAGTCTAAGTTTAGTGCATGCCCATTTCACGATGGACTAAGCCTAAGCTTACGGCCTTATTTGAGGCATACACGAAGCCTAACTCGGAGGCTATCGCCCCACGAACCGCCGCTCTAAGCTGTTCTGTGCTTTAACGGTGTGAGCTATTCTAACCAATATAATCATAGATATTGGAAGGGGGCTTGAAAACATGTTTTAAGGGAGTGGACATGCTAAACATATACAATGACAACTATGCCATGATCACTTGATTGGTAACAAATTTTATAGTAAATGCATATGTGCAAGGGGGAACCATTGGGACCTCAAAAAATCGGAAAATTTTTTGTCAGGGATGTGGGTAAGAAAGGTATTTTCTGAACCAGCTCATCGAGCTGAATCGATTGGTACCAAAATTTTAGCCGTACCTTTAAAATTGACGAAATTCCGGCTGGGGGATAACCGAAAAGACCCTAAAGTTTATTTCCCATATATAAATGTTTGCAGCTGTTCAGTTTTAACTGGTTCTTTTTACTCTTTTAAACGATTCTGTTTACTAAAGGCTGCACAGCATCGAATGGCATAGTGGAAGTTACCTGTTAGGGTTGCGTCGTCGCAGTTTTTAAGAGGGATTCGAAGGAAACACCCAAGGCTAAAAAAATTGGAAAACCATTATGGTCGTTGCAGTAATTAGCATGTTGGGCCGAATTTAAATCATAGAGCCTGGCTATTCAAGTAATAGTTGAAAAGACACTCATTTCCAGTCACGAGTTGTCCTGTTGAATATGAGAAAAGTCAGAAACGCGAAGTCACAACCTAACAGCAAACAAAAAATAACGAAACACTTTACGAAATATACACTAAATATGCAGTAGTGACGTATTATTTGTTCATAGACGTTCATTTAACGGTGTAATTGGCGTAAATCCATGGGGGTTACCCTCTCCCAAGATTTGAACGGCGGGATACACAGTGCAGGCGAACCCCCCCTCCCGTCGAGATTCCAGGTCATAGTAGTACATGCTGATAATTTCGCCATTCCGGTGAACTAGTAAGTGCTAAAGTACTGCCGAAGTTATTTTTAATACGCACAGCGAAGCTTTAAATATCATTTTAGTCGCTGTCACAAAATTACACAATAGTAAGTTATGCTAAATCACCATATATCAACTCAAGTCAAAAATGAAGAGTACTCACAAATTTAGTTGTATTCAACTCGTGCGTAGGTTTTCAAAACTGCACTTGAGTTGAACCCCAAAATTTCTGACGGATTTATGACACTGACGCTAATAACACCAAAGAATATTAAATGGTAGTAAAAATACAATAATACAATACAATACAAATTTATTCAGTTCCTATGGTACATACGAGACTTCACATTTACTGCAGAGTTCTGCTTCTGAAACGCGTTCATACGACTCAAGAATGAATAATCAGTAAACGTCGTCCGCGCGGCATGCTTACTAGCGTTCGCAGAGATCTGCCATATATTTTTATGGTAAGACAAATTTTAAAGAAGTAAATGAATAATAATCATAGCAGAATGGGGAGGGAAACCTCGCCTCTTATATCTGCCTATAGTAGTTTGTCATGTTACAAAAAATAGGCGACTTTTTTCAGCTTGTTTAGGTGTCATATGTAATTTTTTTCAGTTATTTAATAGAATATAAAGAGAGAAGTATACCTGTGATACTGGGTTGGGGTAGTTAGTACCTTTGCATTTGCTACATATTTCTGTCGTATTTCAAATAGTATTTGAGGTCAACTTGAGTGAGTAGTGATTTAAAAGTTTTCCAGTTCAAAGCTGTAACGAAGTTTTTATTATCAACCTGTGTGGGTAAGTTGTTCCAAGAATTTATAATACGATTAGGGAAGATGTGGTTCAAAATGTTTGTTTTGAATTTAGGTTTGCGTAGTTTCAGCTCGTGCCCACGCGTCCTAGCTGTATCAATACAGTGCAGAAGTTCCTCTGTGGATTTGTATTCATTGTTCAAAAATTTAAAAACAGTGACGAGATCGAAGTGTAACCTTCTTAGTTCCAGTGGCTCCAGTTTCAAAAACTGTAACCGCTCGTTGTACGGCGCATATTAGAGGCCTTTGCGAGCGAATATACGTTTTGTAAAGTAGCGTTGAACTCGCTCAACTGCGTCTATATTACCAACATAAACTGGGGACCACACAGAAGATGCATATCCTAGGATTGGTCGGACATAGGTCATGTAAATGAACAGTAGTGTTTCAATGTTTCAACAGGGAAAGCAACGAAACAGCATCTTTGCAATGCGGTAGGCCTTGCTTGTTATTTTTCTGCAGTGCGTTGTAAATTTTAAATCCTTAGTGGTCGTAATGCCCAAGTCCAGGCAGGACTCAGTGGGTGATAGTGAATCTCCAGACAACGTATACGTGAAGCAAGGATTTTTCTTACCAATATACAGTATTTGACATTTTGTGGTAGAGATTGTAAGCTGCCATTCGTTAGCCCATTCTGAAACGTAGTTTAGCGCGGTCTGCTGCAGAGATTTGTCTGTTTCGTTGCTTTTTGTTGGTAACGTTACATAGAGTTTCACATCATCGGCAAATAATTTTACTTTAACAGAACGGCATGATTTTATACAATTTACTAAGTCATTAATATATAAGAGAAACAACGTGGGACCGAGAATACTTCCTTGTGGTACACCCGATAGTACCGGTTTATAACTAGAATAAGAATCTTTTAATTTTACGCGGAACTTTCGGTCCGATAGAAAGCATTTAATCCATCTCAAGCAGGGTCCGGAAAACCCAAGGCATGATAGTTTGTAGAGCAATTTTGAGTGAGAAACTGTATCGAAGGCCTTAGCAAAGTCGATGTAAGCGACATCCACTGAAAGGCCGTTATGCACATCACTTGCCCAGTCATGTACACATTCTATTAGCTGAGTGGTTGTAGATCTTTTAGCAACAAATGCATGAGAGATCTGTACGATGGACCAGCCGGGAATTAAACCTTGGCCTCTGGTCCATATGCATGATTAGTAGCTCTCTACCGCTACACCACAAGTTCCGATCAACTCTTGTTCAGATACGCTATTCACGCCAACCTTGTGCGGCATTACAGTAGTGTTGGAATGTTCTGAATTCTGTGTGTGAGTCCACTTTTGGTCCGTACATCTGGGTTGTTCTTTTGACAAGTTAGTTCACAATCGTGAAAGCGGTGAACGCGAACTATACACGATCTTTCCTTATGTACGCGTACACGAATGCAGCAAAGGGTAGGAGCTGTTCGCGGTCACTATTTTGCGATTCATCGCGTATTGATGACAACTATAAATTACCAATTGCGTTTTTCTCGTATACTATAATGCACATATAGACCGCGAATATCACTGTCTGATTCAAAATGTCATTAGATGAACGTGCGAAATGGACAAATGTGCGCTAACGCAAATTTCATTCCTTTTCCATCTGAGCCCATGTTTGAGTTCACAAAAATGCGAATAGCAACGGTACAAATGTGAACTGGAATTTATACGCGAATCAGTTTGTGATTGTGACAAAAGAACAACCTTGGTGTACGCACCTAAAGTGGACTCACGCGTGGATGCCCCTTCCCTAAATTATGCGTGGGGCCATTGTATAGTCGGCTGCACGAGATACTAAAATGTAGGGCTTCACCCTAAACACCACTGTTCCAACTCTCCTAAGATTAGACATTAAAATGTAGTATTAATTGATTTACATTAGTAGAGTTAAACGTATACCAACCAAACCTTCGTGTTATATCTTTAGTTGACACAAAATTGTTATTACGTCACAAATATTTCATTTTACACGCCAAACATCATTTATAATTATCAATTAATACCAAGGAATGTGATTTTTATATTATAAAATCGGAATTACGAAAGTTTGGAATTGAAACAGTCAATAATATTTCAATTATGCAGTAATAAATTGGTGAGAGAGTAAAAAACTTTTAAAACTTTGGGATTTATTTCGCTGCATAATTCTGTAGTAATAGGAACGAAAGTTTATTAACCAAACACATTTGTTACCAGTAGTAACCGGAAAGTCAGCGTAACGAGGTTTGTAGTTTTAGCCGAGACGTTGTGACAGTGTTTTCACGTTTTTTTCTTCGCAATAAATACAATGAATATTTCCTATGTGGCAGCATTACGGTGTTAATAAAGAATAAAATTAAAGCGACTGTGACAGTTGTGCGTCAGAAAATTTCTCTCAACCACCCCAGACCCGGATGAAACGTAAACAAATGTATCAGTTATAAACCATTCTAGTTTAGGTAAAATCAGTGATTAATCAATCAACTGCTACTGACCAAGATGTGAGCGCTTTTACAGCGCTTTTGTAACGCCTGTTGTGATATGGGCTTCGTAAGAAAACTTTCAGAACTCCTTAGATTAGAAGTACAACTGAAACTGAGACCCTAAATCTAGATATACCCTAGATCTCGAAGGGATACCTTTGTACAACACGTAAGTTCGTAGCTACAAGGTGTCTAGAGGTTTAGACCCTTTCGGTGGACCAAATTTTTTAATCTCTGTCATGACGTCTAAATAAAAGATAAAACACGTTAGAAACGTCGTAACCTTTATACTTCGAAACTTCAACAAAAACACGCCCAGTTTATACACACAAAAAATAAATATATATATACAGGAATTTTGTTAAAATTGTCTGTCAACCGAGTAGTTATGGATAATTTTCGTTACTTAACTGTGAACATACGAAAAAAATTTTGGGGACCACTTTTTATCTTGGACCTCTGTTTACCAACGTCAGCGGGACTGGGACCAACGTCAGCGGGACTGGGACTCACTTTTCTGAATCCTGGCTATACCTCTCACAGTGCGATATGATTGCAATGAAGTACCCATATGAAGATGGTTGTTCTCTCCCATTAATTTTCGGCCGATTTCCAAAAATGACGGTACAATTTTTCAAATTCTGCGATGAGGCATGCACGACACTGAACAGCTTCATTTAGCTTTAAGCACCACAATCTTGAAATTCGTTCCGGAAACATATCTTGTAGTAGTTAATATATTGCCCAATTGTAAATCTAGGCATTTTTATATCTTATTCAAATTTTGTTTCTGGCTATATTTTTCAAATAACATTAATTATAGTCCAATTTCCATGTTTGTTGAGAATTCGTCGGCAGCAATTTAAGTGTAACATACAATTTTTAATCAATAATTGACATTTTAATTATATACAGCGGAAACTATAGTCTTGTCTATTCTCGAGCGTGACACTTAAACTAAAATCTAGCTAGTTTAATAGACACAAGATACCTGTATTTATATATATATATATATATATATATGTAAACGAAATGATATTCAATTTGAATTATTGATAATAGACAAGAGAATCAATCTAGAAATCATTAAATTCACTGCAGTTCCACAAAGTCGACAAATCGGATATACATTATTTTTATATAAATATTAACCATTTATATTAGAATATATATAAAATTGATTATATAAATGAAATAATTTACACACCTGCTGTGGTAACCGAAAAAAACATTCAACCCAGTCAGTCAGACAAATTATAGCAGTTTCGTTTTCAATTTGGTAATACTAGCAATCGAAGCATATTATGGTTAGTTACCAATTGTATAATATATACGTGCTTTATAATAATAGTCAAGGACCTACGTAGCGATATGTTATTTGTCTAGCTGTTAATTGCCTATAAACCGGTATATTTCTCGATAAATATTGCTACTGATCATATTAAATCTAGGATTTTATTGAAATATATAGGTATACAGTGTGCTTTGAAAATAAATACCAAAAAAATTTGCAATCATCCACTGCTTATCCCATTGCCGCTGTAATACGACAAAAATATTGAAGATGCGCATAAAACATACAAAACCCATCCCACAAACCCCATCTGTTACAGCTAATAACGACGCTGAACCGCTTCCAAGAATTACTGTTGACCTAATACGACTAATGTGTTGCTCCTTATTGTGGTTATGCCGCTGCCCGATGTAAAACGGAAAACTGTAGAAGATGCGTATAAACACACAAAAACCAGTATAAAAGCATGATCTGTTACAGCTAATAACGACGGTGAACCGCTTCCCAGAAATACCGTGGACCGAATTCTACTAATGTATTATTCCTTACTGTGCTTATGCCACTGTCCGCTGTAAAACCGAAAACTATCGAAGATTGCGTATAAAACACACAAAAACTAGTATAAAAGCATGATCTGTTACAGCCAATAACGACGGTGAACCGCTTCCCAGAAATACCGTGGACCGAATACGGCTAATGTATTGCTCTCCTTATTGTGCTTATGCCAACGCCCGCTGTAAAACGGAAAACTGAAGAAGATCGGTATAAAACACAAAAACTAGCATGCAAACATGTTCGTTCTATTACATCTTATAACGGCACTAAACCGCTTCCTAGAAATACCGTCGACCGAATACGACTAATGTATTGCTCTCCTTATTGTGCTTATGCCACTGCCCGCGGTAGAATGGAAAACTGTCGAAGATGTGTATACAACACACAAAAACCAGTACATAAGCTTCATCAGTAACAGCTAATAACGACGCTGAACCACTTCCCAGAAATACCGAAGACCGAATCCTACTAATGTATTACTCCTTACTGTGCTTATGGCAATGCCCGCTGTAAAACCGAAAACTGTCGAAGATGCGTATAAAACACACAAGAACCAGTCTAAAAGCATGATATGTTACAGCTAATGACGACGCTGAACCACTTCCCAGAAATACCGTAGACCGAATCCTACAAATGTATTACTCCTTACTGCGCTTATGGCATTGCCCGCTGTAAAACAGAAAACTGTCGAAGATGCGTATAAAACACACAAAAACTGGAATAAAAGCATGAGCTGTTACAGCTAACAACGACGGTGAACCGCTTCCCAGAAATACCGTGGACCGAGTCCTACTAATGTATTACTCCTTACTGTGCTTATGGCATTGCCCGCTGTAAAACCGAAAACTGTCGAAGATGTGTATAAAATACACAAAAACCATTATAAAATCATGATCTGCTACAGCTAATAACGACGGTGAACCGCTTCCCAGAAATACCGCTGACCGAATCCTACTAATGTGTTATATACTCCTTACTGTGCTTATGCCCACTGCCCGCTGTAAAACGGAAAACTGTAAGAGATGCATATAAGACCCACAAAACGCCAGCATACAAACCTGTTTGTTGTTCTATTTAAATTATAACCCACAACGACGCTGAAGACTGACTGACTGACTAACAAGTCAGTATTCGTCTATTTGGCGTTGTCAGCCGGTACTGGTTGATGCCAAAGCAATGTCTATAATAAGCTTTAACTTTTACCTGCTGCTGCTATGAATCCTGTCTGATGCAGCAGGAGTACTTTTGCCTAGGCATTGCTTAGCGAAATCACAATGTTATTTTATTACTATAGTCGAGAATGAATATCTGTAACGAATATCAATAACGAATATATAATATGCATAACGTAAAACATACTGTAAACATATATACATTATAGCTATATATATTATATTTATATATAACTGCTATTATAATACATAAAATGCTACTGGAATACCAACATAAAATTATTATTATTCTATTATATGAAGCAACTGGAACCGCTGAACAAACACAAATTTATGGATATCTATCTATCTATCTAAGCTATACCTATTTTGTGAAATGTAGCAGTGTAATGTAAGTAGGTTGTGTGTTCTATGAAAGATCAAAATTTAAAATTTTAGAATTTTCAATAAATATATAGAATTTAAGGCTATACAATTTATTATTGTTATATATTAGTAATTATATTAATATAGTCGAGCGTGAAATAATAAAATTGGTTGTTCACACACGAATTTTGGATAACTGAACCGAAATGAAGCCATGAAACGAACGAAAGCCGCGTACTTGACTAAAGTAGAATCTCTTTAGCTATGTAAGCACAGTTATATAAATATAAACGAATTCGCCGATATACAAATACTTCATTTCGATAGCTGAGCTACTGTAAAAAAAGAATAACCAAAATATTTAGAGAGATCGGAGCTGAATAGTTATGAAGCCCAGCTAGTCATCAGTTACATATGCAATATAAATTTAGTTATTTTATATAAACGCTAGTAGACAAAAATAAGCCATTGCAACAGCAAACAGGCTGATCGATAATAAATTTGTTTTACCTGCGATAACTAGATGCTGCGTTGGCACATTTGGGTGCAGTATCGCTGGAACAATGTGACCCATGCAATATCAAATATTAAATGTCCACAGCTAAGTTATAAAGTGTCAATTAAGTACTAATTACTTAAGTGTCAAAAAGTGGAGGGTATTTGTCCCCCGTCCATCCTATAATTGCGCCTATGCTTACGGATAGTCCAACACTGTTACAAGTTTCAAACAGCTCAAGACGCAGGCTTAGCGCACTCAGAGACGCACTAAACGTTTGACCGCGTTTTAGGTTACGCCCATCACGGCGATTATTAGAAATAATGCTTTGTAGCAGTTTATTCAAAATGAACCTAGGATCACCGCAGAAAGATATCCGTACAGTCTCTGTAGCATATGCGACCTGTTTGGCCATGGACTAGCAAGCTATGCGTCCGCTGCTTGCACATATACAGATGTATTTATAATAGCTGTGATATTATTTTCGACTTTTCTGATGACGTGTTTTAATCATAAGTTTAACATTTTGGTACGCAGTACTGATACGATAAGAAACCGCTCATGTTTTTGTCTCAACACTGATATTGAAGCACGTTCTCCATTAACCTCCCATAGTGTGTTTACTATTGAAACTGATATTATTTTCGACTTTTCTGTATGACATGTTTTAATCATAAGCTTAAACATTTTGGTACGCAGTACTGATACGATAAGAAACCGCTCATGTTTTTGTCTCAACACTGATATTGAAGCACGTTCTCCATTAACCTCCCATAGTGTGTTTACTATTGAAACTGCTATTATTTTCGACTTTTCTGATGACGTGTTTTAATCATAAGCTTAAACAGTTTGGTACGCGTACGCAGTACTGATACGATAAGAAAACGCTCATGTTTTTGTCTCAACACTGATATTGAAGCGCGTTCTCCATTGAACCTCCCATAGTGTGTTTATTATTGAAGTTGAAGCCATTTTTTGAAACACCAATTCTAGGAATGAGCTGTGATGACCATTAATAACCTCCGAACGCCTTCAAATATAATTCAGTTATATTTTTATTAGTTAGTATCACATTACTATGAGACCATGGGCAATGTAATCGCCGTCATATGTATACTCCTGTGGCATAATGGTCAAGACAAAAATCTGGGTCTGAAGCAGGAAAATCTCTAAATACCGCTGCACCTCGAATCAGTGCCCGGTCATATCGGGTGTTTTCAATTAGCTCAGCCAGACCAAATGGACCAATTTTAAAGATGTTGAAGCCATGAGTATGGTCTTACTTTGACACACAGTGAGTCGTCTAAACTATATCTATACAGGACTTTTCGTACAGTTTGGGATTACAACTTTTAAGCAGGAAAAATAACTTAATCAACAACTGTACCGCGTCAACTGTAGGGATGGTTAAAGTATCAAAGTGTGAGTTTGTAAATACATTTTGTTTGCATAGAACATGATTGTGGGCATAAACTTACACCATAAATGGGAATCTTGGCTTCCAGTGGTGGTCGACGTTAAAGCTGACCCATGTCAACCAACATTCTTATTAATAAATTCAAATAAAACCACTGAATGTTACCTGATTCTTCTATTGTTATAATATCTAACATGCTGTAGAAAGTTAGTAGCCGCAGGACTAAATTTGTTAACTTTTTCTGGTGTGTTTAGTCCAGTGTAACCAATATTATAGATTACAAAATGGCAGAAATCCATATATAATACTACAAATAACATAACGACAAAAACAACAATATAAAACTAGTAAGCGTAATAAATTACAAAAAGCGAGTGGAGCAACAGGCAAAGTATTTGGTATCTTGGTATATGTGATTCAACTATTTAGTCAATTTATAATAAGTATCACGTTTTAGGCAATTGATGTCAAATCTACTATACAAAAAGTTCGCTAGCTAAAAGAAATTAGCTCATTAGTGACATCAACTAATTACCTAATTAGCACTCATAACGAAATCATAGAGCTTTAAAAGCCACATATTCATAATCAGCAACATCGAAACCCCGAGCGCAACAAATTAGCAATTTTGAAGTAATTTGAAAATTTGCATAAAATTGCCTAATTAGCTAGTTAATTAACCAACTAATTAGCATATACAGCCAGGTTTTAGAGCTTCAGAAATGCCATATTCGTGATCAGCGACATAGAACACCCCCGGGTGAAATTTATTTTTAATTTATGAGCACTTTGAAAATTTTCAAAAAATTAGTTACTTAACAATTAATTAGTAATTAGCTAATTAACTAATTTATTAGCATTTTTAACTTCCTCTAATAGTAAATAAGCACCAGATTCACAAACACCACGGCGAGCTGTGGTATATGCACCAAAATAACAGCTTTACACTAATTATTTATTGAAAAATATGCAATTTTTGTTTGAAATTGCTAAAAATAGGCTAACACGCTTAACCAATTATGTAATTACTAATAAACTAACGCAAATTTTGACAAAATCTATGTCTTGCGCCTGTCCAATATTAGGCCTTTCAAGCAAAAAATGTTTTTTCAAATCGGCCCTGTAGTTATTGAGGAGTTCAACGGACGGACGGACGGACGGACAGACAGTGCCGAAGTTTCCCCTTCTGAAGAAAACAAAAACGCTTCGCTCCGCACCGCTTAATAACATTACAAGCACAAATTGCCCTAGTAGATACTCTATGATTGTTATATGCCATATATATTTACATCTGGCTTTGTTCCTTCGCTGAAAATTTTGTCCAAGGGAGGTGAACTGGGGGACCCCGGTTTGGAACCAAAGGAGCGTTGCCAGGTGGCATGAATTAGAACCGTCCCGGGTTAAACGGGGCGCCTCTCAGTTTGAAAATTTAAGAATTTTCAAAATTTAATTTTTGCTAGCGCCAAACTCTAAAATTGCTGAAATAATCAAAGGAAGGGTGCAAAATCGTGTCTGCTCATCTTTCGCACCTACTGTACTTAAATCAATCAAATTTTAATTCGAGAAGATTTTCTTATAAATGTTATCTTGAAGAAGCAAAAAATGTTACAATGTTCATTTTGTCATGGACAGCCAAAATTTTGCCAGGAATCCTCAACCGGAGCTATCTGTTCTCTGCCTAGGGACACCTAAAAATACCAAGCCCTCGCCCACCTCGCCAACATGGGAGGGGTCAATACATTACAGGTGCCTAATGTTGGAGGGGCAGATCGTCTGGGGACTATGAGAGATTCGTTCCGAGGATAAGCCAGGGAGTTGCTAAAAATTTCCCGTCTCCACAATTTTTCCAAATAATTTTCCCTATTTTAGTCAAGTTTCCCTATAATATGTTTGTAATTTTGTTCATAGTTGCGAAAATTTTACCCACACGCACCTTCGATGCGAGTGTGGATGGCTGCAGACAACGTTCAGGCTAAAAATACGGTTTTGGGGGTCCGATCCAAATGGTCGTTGGGCGTCTGACTCCTTGAGTATGTAACTTCCTCCTGTGCCCATATGCCCACCTGTGGTTTACATACAAAGCGTACTGGGTCACTTATTGTGCCTGTGTTAATACTAGCACTGTCTTTTTGATACTCTAGGAATGGAACTTATTTGGGCTAAAACAGATAACCACGTTTTATTGTGTGTCATAGTATCTTAAAACGGCTTAAATCTAATCTACAAGCTGTATATTATGTGCAAAGAAAAACGTTATTAATGTATATATGTATCAGAAAATGTCGTAACAAATTACTGAAAAATCACTGATCACCAAACATTAATACAGTTTGTTGGATCATCATATTTGATATATACTTTGCAAAATGTTATATTTGATATATATATATATATACGTAGAGCTCAATTATATATATATTTAGGTCAGATTATCGGTGTAAATACGACCTGAAATAATACATGATATCCTAGAAAACGTTAGTGAGAAATAACTTTTTTTACTTCAAACAATAACCAGATCATCAAGACACTTTTTTAATAAATAGGGGAATGCGAATGTATGCAGGAACTTTTTCTTAGATTTTTTGAGTTCCCAATGGTCCTTCTCAGTATCCAAAATTTTGTCATAAGCATTGCAGAAATGAGTATTTTCTAAACCGCCTCGTCGACCTAATTCGAATGCTACTTCGGGCTGAGCGGGCGGGGAGGGGGCTGTCTAAAAGACTCTATGTATACACCATTCCATTCACAGTTCTTCTTTTGCAATAGATGAATACTGTTGCCCATATTCTTGTCAGCCTGAGTCTCAGCCTCTGAGCTTCTTCACTTCTTCACATAATCTATTACGAAAAGAGGTGTACATCTTCCGTTGTACTAGTAACATTAAAGCTTACACTTCCGCTTGCTTTGATGTGCGTGGATCCATTGTAAAATTACCATTGCTATCTTCAATATAGATTGACGGCACTCTCGTGCTTATTTCTATTGTTTGCTTGGCTGTGTTGGAATGCTGACAAACCTTGCCGGCACAGCTATTCACAACGAACGGGCGTAGTACCACACGCAGAGAAGCTCCTTTCACGCAGTGAAGGCGATTCAGGAACATAACCGGAATGGCTAAGTAATGAAAACAATGCTTCATGCATAGTTTACATTTCTCAGCCATTCCGGTTACCATTACTGTTTATTAACGCCATAGAAACCGAATGCTAGTCGTTAGTAGCTCATGATAATAAAAATGTAATATATAGGAATTTACCACACAAATGTGCATTTCGTCGATATGGTAATATACAACAAACTCCCACCTAGTACCGAATGCAAGAATAGGAATTTCAAATATTTTCCAATAGTCTGGCTAGAACCTATCATAGCCATCACTTTTTTGAACCTAACAAAAAAATTTATCGAAAATTTAAAAAAATTAAATTCAAACAGCTGCTGCAGTTATTTAGACTATAAAACGGACCAGCTAAACTAACTGAAGTTCTCAAAGTTAAAATTTTACCACTGGCCCTAACTAAAGCTCGCGGTCACCGGAAAGCAATGATTTTTGAAAAATGAGGATTGAAAAACAAACCATGATAAATCCTTACATGATCAAGATTATATTTATAATCGTGTGAGCCAGTGCTTAGAGCGCAGGTCTCTGACTCCTGAGGTTGCAATTCGATTGCTTTTAAGCGCAAAATCTTCTTAACTAAGAGACTAAAGGCCACATTGCTTCACTTGTAAAAAGCTTGCTCGATAGGTAAATATAGTTACCCTGACGGAACTGGCATCCCTTCACTTCAAGGCTTGTGCTCCGGGACCTCTGACTGCGATTGCCACAGCTGGAGATCCGCACCCTAAGTATATATATAACTTGGAGACATGATGAAGAACAGGTGAAATGATGACATAAATGAGGCGAATTGTAAGTGTATCTGATTTTAGCTAACTCTTCAAGAAAAGTAGTATAATAAAAATGTATTTGTTTTTGCGTTTCCAAATTTTGTGAAAATTGTAAAAAAAGTTATCGAAACGAAGCGAGCGAAAACCTTCGGAATATTATTTGATATTGTTTTAGGATGACCGAAAAAAACTTCAAAATATTAAATTTCAATTTTGTTTAGCAGCGTTAGCCTTTGCAGGATACATTATTAATATTATCGATGTAACACAGTAGAACTATATGAAGTTTAATCGAAAAATTCCACTCTATTCGACAAAAACTGGGCAGCCCTCCGAAAAATACTTGGTAAATTCACTTTGCACCAGCTATCATATGCGACAAAAACTGGGCAGCTTTACGAAAAAAACTTGGTAAATTCACTTTGCACCAGCTATCATATGCGACAAAAACTGGGCAGCCCTCCGAAAAATACTTGGTAAATTTACTTTGCACCAGCTATCATATGCGACAAAAACTGGGCAGCCCTCCGAAAAATACTTGGTAAATTCACTTTGCACCAGCTATCATATGCGACAAAAACTGGGCAGCCCTACGAAAAAAACTTGGTAAATTCACTTTGCACCAGCTATCATATGCGACAAAAATTGGGCAGCCCTCCGAAAAAAACTTGGTAAATTCACTTTGCACCAGCTATCATATGCGACAAAAACTGGGCAGCCCTCCGAAAAAAACTTGGTAAATTCACTTTGCACCAGCTATCATATGGGACAAAAACTGGGCAGCCCTACAAAAAAAACTTGGTAAATTCACTTTGCACCAGCTATCATATGCGACAAAAACTGGGCAGCCCTCCGAAAAAAACTTGGTAAATTCACTTTGCACCAGCTATCATATGGGACAAAAACTGGGCAGCCCTACAAAAAAACTCGGTAAATTTACTTTGCACCAGCTATCATATGCGACAAAAACTGGGCAGCCCTCCGAAAAATACTTGGTAAATTTACTTTGCACCAGCTATCATATGCGACAAAAACTGGGCAGCCCTCCGAAAAATACTTGGTAAATTCACTTTGCACCAGCTATCATATGCGACAAAAACTGGGCAGCCCTACGAAAAAAACTTGGTAAATTCACTTTGCACCAGCTATCATATGCGACAAAAATTGGGCAGCCCTCCGAAAAAAACTTGGTAAATTCACTTTGCACCAGCTATCATATGGGACAAAAACTGGGCAGCCCTACAAAAAAACTCGGTAAATTTACTTTGCACCAGCTATCATATGCGACAAAAACTGGGCAGCCCTCCGAAAAATACTTGGTAAATTCACTTTGCACCAGCTATCATATGGGACAAAAACTGGGCAGCCCTACAAAAAACTCGGTAAATTTACTTTGCACCAGCTATCATATGCGACAAAAACTGGGCAGCCCTCCGAAAAAAACTTGGTAAATTCACTTTGCACCAGCTATCATATGGGACAAAAACTGGGCAGCCCTACAAAAAACTCGGTAAATTTACTTTGCACCAGCTATCATATGCGACAAAAACTGGGCAGCCCTCCGAAAAATACTTGGTAAATTCACTTTGCACCAGCTATCATATGCGACAAAAACTGGGCAGCCCTCCGCAAAAAAACTTGGTAAATTCACTTTGCACCAGCTATCATATGGGACAAAAACTGGGCAGCCCTACAAAAAAACTCGGTAAATTTACTTTGCACCAGCTATCATATGCGACAAAAACTGGGCAGCCCTCCGAAAAATACTTGGTAAATTCACTTTGTACCAGCTATCATATGCGACAAAAACTGGGCAGCCCTCCGAAAAAAAACTTGGTAAATTCACTTTGCAGCAGCTATCATACGCTGGTTTGTAAATATATGTGTGAAACAGGACCGAATATCGACGACTGTAATCATTGCTTCGACTTATAGTCGGAAATGTTTAAAAAATATGGATTTTGGTTTTTTCACAGTTTTGGCCATAACTTTTGGTTGGATGGACCAATTTGGCTCAAATTAGGATATGGTATAGAAAACGCAATGGTGTATCTAAAAATTTATGGGTATCGCAATAAGGTGTCCTGGTAACAAGTTATCGAGTCAGACATTGGGAATGCAAGCGAAAAAAGAATATTTTGAAATTTGGTTAGATATGTTTGATGCATTGGAGCGTAATATTTAGTGGAAGAACAGCGTAGGCTTAAGCGTAGACTCAGCTTTAGGCTTAGTCTTCGGTTTAGGTGTAGTTTCAGGCTTAGGCTTAGATTTAGTATTTCTTCAGATACTATATTTGAAATATACCAAAAAATAATAAATATAATATTATTGCACCAGATAATGTTATCGGGTAACATGAAATTTGAGAGTTAAATGCAAAATTTGTTGACGTTTGCCGAATAACGCCAAATTGTGATAGTACTATTGAACACTTGGTTATACTGCGGTTAATTAGTAATAGTTATATATATATGTGATTGTGGGAACCCTTGTTATTTGACTAACAGGGGTGATATGGTGCGTCAGGGCAATTTAGAATGGTGGTGTTCCGAGGGTAAAAACTGTCGAAAGAAATATTTAATCTTAGTTCGTATTAATTCTTTCTTTTAATCATAAACTGCGTCTTGATAAAATTCTTTTCTTTATGGTCGGTTTCATCAAAAATTTAAGGGGCGGTTTCATTGTGGCTTAAGTTGGCGTTTCGGAGCACGCGGTATGTGACTGGTACAATTATTACCGGGACATTTCAGTGGTTTATGAACGCGACAATTGGCCAGATCTTATGATGGGAGGCCAAGGGATTGACGTTAAAATTGATAAATCAATGTTTTTTGACAAAAATACAATTTACCTTCTCGAAAACATGGCTGGGCGGTGGGAATGCTGGAACGCGGTACACAAAAGGTGTCTACTTTTCCGAGTCCAGGCGAGAACTATCGGTATCATCATCCCCTCGTGTACTCACCGATAGCTTTGTTTCATATATTTATGGGTTTGCCATATTGCCGCGACCGCAAGCTTACATGCATGAAACGGTTAATCGCCGTAATAAACAATTCGTTAATCGTAATAACGCGGAAGTTCATACCCAGAATATTGACGGGTTATGGCTAAAGTTTTCGAGATGGGTTGTTCCAGATTGATTGTTCGAAAGATATCTCGCTGAATTTGTATGGCGTAAACAGTTTGCTGCTCATCCATTTGGGGCCGTGGTTCATCAAATCCGGTAGATGTATCGGGTTTAAAATATAAAATGTAAGCGCATTTTAGTTTGTTTTTAAGTAATTCATCACTGTGTGGCTTAATTGTGTGAAAATTTATACAATTAACTTGCCTCGTCGAGCTGCGTTGAATCGTGAATATAGGTCGAAATTCGAAAGGAAAAACTTTTTTTCGATTTTAACGTTAACCCCGAGCCAAAAAAATCGAAAAAAAAATTCTAAAAATGGACATAATGAGTATCATTGAACTCATCTCGTCGAGCTGAGTCCAAATATGAAAAAAATGCTGTAGGACGATTCGCTCATCCGCCCTGCTGTGCCAATTTTTTGAGTCTTCATTAACATATATAGCAATGTGGGAACCCGGCGCACTGGGTCACTTCGAGTACCATGTATGATCGGATGCATACATATATGAAAATTGGGGGGGGGGGTGGGTAAGTAAACACTACCACATTGGCAGCGAAGCATTGCGCCATAAATTCAGTTATAAAGTCAAGTTCTTGATAATGCAGAAAACTAAACAATCGAGATGCATAGAGCATGTTGTCAAAATGGCTAAACATATTTCTATCCTATTTCCGTCAGGCTCTTCAACATAGGCGCAGATACCGGGGGCTTGTTAAAAACGTTTCGCTCCGAATTCGGTTCTATCCTATTTCCGTCAGGCTCTTGAACATAGGCGCAGATATCGGGGGCTTGTTAGAAACGTTTCGCTCCGAATTCGGTTCTATCCTATTTCCGTCAGGCTCTTCAACATAGGCGCAGATACCGGGGGCTTGTTAAAAACGTTTCGCTCCGAATTCGGTTCTATCCTATTTCCGTCAGGCTCTTGAACATAGGCGCAGATACCGGGGGCTTGTTAGAAACGTTTCGCTCCGAATTCGGTTCTATCCTATTTCCGTCAGGCTCTTCAACATAGGCGCAGATACCGGGGGCTTGTTAAAAACGTTTCGCTCCGAACTCGGTTCTATCCTATTTCCGTCAGGCTCTTCAACATAAGCGCAGATACCGGGGGCTTGTTAGAAACGTTTCGCTCCGAATTCGGTTCTATCCTATTTTCGTCAGGCTCTTCAACATAGGCGCAGATACCGGGGGCTTGTTAGAAACGTTTCGCTCCGAATTCGGTTCTATCCTATTTCCGTCAGGCTCTTCAACGTAGGCGCAGATACCGGGGGCTTGTTAAAAACGTTTCGCTCCGAATTCGGGTCTATCCTATTTCCGTCAGGCTCTTCAACATAGGCGCAGATACCGGGGGCTTGTTAAAAACGTTTCGCTCCGAATTCGGTTCTATCCTATTTCCGTCAGGCTCTTCAACATAGGCGTAGATACCGGGGGCTTGTTAAAAACGTTTCGCTCCGAATTCGGTTCTATCCTATTTCCGTCAGGCTCTTCAACATAGGCGCAGATACCGGGGGCTTGTTAAAAACGTTTCGCTCCGAATTCGGTTCTATCCTATTTCCGTCAGGCTCTTCAACATAGGCGCAGATACCGGGGGCTTGTTAAAAACGTTTCGCTCCGAATTCGGTTCTATCCTATTTCCGTCAGGCTCTTCAACATAGGCGCAGATACCGGGACTTGTTAAAAACGTTTCGCTCCGAATTCGATTCTATCCTATTGCCATCAGATTCTTCAACATAGGCGCAGATACCGGGGGCTTGTTAAAAACGTTTCGATCCGAATTCGGTTATATCCTATTTCCGTCAGGCTCTTCAACATAGGCGCAGATACCGGGGGCTTGTTAGAAACGTTTCGCTCCGAATTCGGTTCTATCCTATTTCCGTCAGGCTCTTCAACATAGGCGCAGATACCGGGGGCTTGTTAAAAACGTTTCGCTCCGAATTCGGTTCTATCCTATTTCCGTCAGGCTTTTCAACAAAGGCGCAGATACCGTAGGCTTGTTAAAAACGTTTCGCTCCGAATTCGGTTCTATCCTATTTCCGTCAGGCTCTTCAACATAGGCGCAGATAACGGGGGCTTGTTAAAAACGTTTCGCTCCGAATTCGGTTCTATCCTATTTCCGTCAGGCTCTTCAACATAGGCGCAGATACCGGATGCTTGTTAAAAACGTTTCACTCCGAATTCGGTTCTATCCTATTTCTGTCAGGCTCTTCAACATAGGCGCAGATACCGGGGGCTTATTAAAAACGTTTCGCTCCGAATTCGGTTCTATCCTATTTCCGTCAGGCTCTTCAACATAGGCGCAGATACCGGGGGCTTGTTAAAAACGTTTCGCTCCGAATTCGGTTCTATCCTATTTCCGTCAGGCTCTTCAACATAGGCGCAGATACCGGGGGCTTGTTAAAAACGTTTCGCTCCCCGAATTCGGTTCTGTCCTATTTCCGTCAGGCTCTTCAACATAGGCGCAGATACCGGGGGCTTGTTACAAACGTTTCGCTCCGAATTCGGTTCTATCCTATTTCCGTCAGGCTCTTCAACATAGGCGCAGATACCGGGGGCTTATTAAAAACGTTTCGCTCCGAATTCGGTTCTATCCTATTTCCGTCAGGCTCTTCAACATAGGCGCAGATACCGGGGGCTTGTTAAAAACGTTTCGCTCCGAATTCGGTTCTATCCTATTTCCGTCAGGCTCTTCAACACAGGCGCAGATACCGGAGGCTTGTTAAAAACGTTTCGCTCCGAAGTCGGTTCTATCCTATTTCCGTAAGGCTCTTGAACATAGGCGCAGATACCGGGGGCTTGTTAAAAACGTTTCGCTCCGAATTCGGTTCTATCCTATTTCCGTCAGGCTCTTCAACATAGGCGCAGATAACGGGGGCTTGTTAAAAACGTTTCGCTCCGAATTCGGTTCTATCCTATTTCCGTCAGGCTCTTCAACATAGGCGCAGATACCGGATGCTTGTTAAAAACGTTTCGCTCCGAATTCGGTTCTATCCTATTTCTGTCAGGCTCTTCAACATAGGCGCAGATACCGGGGGCTTATTAAAAACGTTTCGCTCCGAATTCGGTTCTATCCTATTTCCGTCAGGCTCTTCAACATAGGCGCAGATACCGGGGGCTTGTTAAAAACGTTTCGCTCCGAATTCGGTTCTATCCTATTTCCGTCAGGCTCTTCAACATAGGCGCAGATACCGGAGGCTTGTTAAAAACGTTTCGCTCCGAATTCGGTTCTGTCCTATTTCCGTCAGGCTCTTCAACATAGGCGCAGATACCGGGGGCTTGTTACAAACGTTTCGCTCCGAATTCGGTTCTATCCTATTTCCGTCAGGCTCTTCAACATAGGCGCAGATACCGGGGGCTTATTAAAAACGTTTCGCTCCGAATTCGGTTCTATCCTATTTCCGTCAGGCTCTTCAACATAGGCGCAGATACCGGGGGCTTGTTAAAAACGTTTCGCTCCGAATTCGGTTCTATCCTATTTCCGTCAGGCTCTTCAACACAGGCGCAGATACCGGAGGCTTGTTAAAAACGTTTCGCTCCGAAGTCGGTTCTATCCTATTTCCGTAAGGCTCTTGAACATAGGCGCAGATACCGGGGGCTTGTTAAAAACGTTTCGCTCCGAATTCGGTTCTATCCTATTTCCGTCAGGCTTTTCAACATAGGCGCAGATACCGGAGGCTTGTTAAAAACGTTTCGCTCCGAATTCGGTTCTATCTTATTTCCGTCAGGCTCTTCAACATAGGCGCAGATACCGGGGGCTTATTAAAAACGTTTCGCTCCGAATTCGGTTCTATCCTATTTCCGTCAGGCTCTTCAACATAGGCGCAGATACCGGGGGCTTGTTAGAAACGTTTCGCTCCGAATTCGGTTCTATCCTATTTCCGTCAGGCTCTTCAACATAGGCGCAGATACCGGGGCTTGTTAAAAACGTTTCGCTCCGAATTCGGTTCTATCCTATCTCCGTCAGGCTTTTCAACATAGGCGCAGATACCGGAGGCTTGTTAAAAACGTTTCGCTCCGAATTCGGTTCTATCCTATTTCTGTCAGGCTCTTCAACATAGGCGCAGATAGCGGGGGCTTGTTAAAAACGTTTTGCTCCGAATTCGGTTCTATCCTATTTCCGTCAACCTCTTCAACATAGGCGCAGATACCGGAGGCTTGTTAAAAACGTTTCGCTCCGAATTCGGTTCTATCCTATTTCCGTCAGGCTCTTCAACATAGGCGCAGATACCGGGGGCTTGTTAAAAACGTTTCGCTCCGAATTCGGTTCCATCCTATTTCCGTCAGGCTCTTCAACATAGGCGCAGATACCGAGGGCTTGTTAAAAACGTTTCGCTCCGAATTCGGTTCTATCCTATTTCCGTCAGGCTCTTCAACATAGGCGCAGATACCGGGGGCTTGTTAAAAACGTTTCGCTCCGAATTCGAAATAAACTAGCAATGGTATTATGACGTAAATTAGGTATCGGCCCTTTCCATGACATCGAAGCACTCCCAGCACAAAATCTTGGGCGTGCTCCTGCCTGTGTGTGAACTGTCTTGCAGGCGCGGATACGAGGGGGGCAAGTGAAGGTACGAAAATGATATGCGGAAAAACCATCGACCCTCAAATTTTGCCTAAAATTTTTGGAAGTGCGAACTACCACTATTAAAATTCCGGCGCGGGAGGGAGACGGTTCCAGAGTTTGCCCTAAGAACCCAAAGCCGTACGGGGATGATTGGCGGTCCAAGCGGGTTAAAGTCTGCTTCTCTTCAGTGCCTAGTATAAGGCCCACTCTTACGGCGACGCTGGATCCGCTGCTGTTTACTTATGTCAGTCTGTTACAACGTTCCACCTACGCAAATCAAGCCTAGAAGCGGTGAGTGACAAAAAGGTAACAATTTATAAATTATCTCATTAATATTTGGTTTTGGAAAAAAGAAGAAACGCCAAAAAATTTTGTATTTTAAAAAGGCTTCAAAATCACAGGAAATTGCTCTTTTCAAGTGTGATTATTATTATTTTCCCAATTATTCATACCGCTCTTAGCTGCATACGTAAACTAACTATAAAGTCCTATTATTCGTCCTATTACCAATAGCGAATCTAGAGGGGACGTGGGTAGATCCCACTAGTCAGGCATACGTTGGGCCTACAAAATTTATGAATAATTAAAAATTAAGTAGGTGTTATAACAATTTGTCGTCAAGAATGGGTCGAGGTTCCGAGATCGTAAAGCCCTATCAACGGTTTCTTGATCTACCTTGTAGAGCTAGTTATGGGCTCTCTTTTTTGGTTTTATACAACAACGCTTACATAAAATACGTACGACGATGATGATTTATCTTAGATACCTACCGCTTTCACATACAAAAGTTGGATGCGAAAAAACTAAAACAATAGCCGAAAGCCATAACAGGCACGGTTGTATTCGTATTGCACTATTTATTGCAAAAAAACTGCATAATTATTGCACAAAACGCTGCGCAATGAGCGATATACAAATTTTAAACAAAAATTATCACATCGACGATATATTTTTGGTCTGGGCTGGTAAAATATTTCGTTCATAATTATCTACATCGCTTCGTTGACAGAAAAAGATATTACCGGGTATCGTATCAGATGGTGCCTTGGGTATACAGTTAACATGGGGAGCGGAAGGGGTATGCTTGTATGACAAGGATAGATCGTTTGGGCAAAAACACTTGGTAATAGACACGGAATTGGGACACCAAGTTTCATATTCTAATTATGTGAATTTTAACACACAATGAAAAATTTAACAATAATTGGGTCAATTCTAAGCTTTAATTCTATATGGAACATGTTTGCATGGTATAGTGCAATTAGTAAAATATATATTGGGCAGTAAGCAATAACAAATTGAAGTATATATTCTGTGTATGTGTCATGACGTAAGGATCAGATCAATAAACGTTAATACTTCTGAGAACGGGACAAGGTAACGCCTAGTCACCTCCTCCGAAGCTCTGGTTTACCCTCCACTCCATGGTTACTCCCTTAACTCTCCCCCAGAAAATTCAAACAAAAATTGGTCAAAATAATGTGGAAATTGGCAAGAATGAAGAAAATCGGCAAAACTGGGTCCTCTACGAGAAGGGGTGGTGGTGAACTTACTTCAGTACTCCCTGGAGAACGTCTCTAGCTACGAGACGATCTGTCCCCACGCCGATCCAGGCTACCCCCGCCGGAGACTTCGGAGTGTCAACATATATGATGTTACGCCTTTAATCATGTTCCGCGCTGACCCCTTGTAGCTCATAGGATAACAGTTCATCTGTCCCTTCCTGCGTTTCGTGGGGAGACAAATGACCCCCTGTGTTTCACGAGGAGACAATTGTCCTCCCACTGGATTTTGTGGCTGGGACAATTTGTCAGCTAGATTTCACGGGAGGGGACAATGTCGTCCCCTCAAAATAAAGAGTGAAAATTGTTCCTCTTCTAAATCAAGAGGTGAACATTGTCCTCCCACCGTGAAACACAGGGCGACACAAAAACTGTTCCGCATGAAATAAATGAGTACAACGCGAAACACAAGTTCGTATTTGCTGGATTGTTTTTTCAACTCTGACAAAATCCATCTACATTAGAAATTTGAAAACGTTTATTTTTTGGTGTATTGGCATAAAAGTTCAAACTTCCAACTAAAGTAAATGTCACGGTTACCTAAACATAACAACTTTAAGGATTTGGATTCAATGATTTATACCGATTACAGGATTTTAGTGAAAGGCACAAAAAGTATTACACTAGTGTTGAACAAAAATTTATTATCAGCTCCATGGTGAGTGATGCGGGTGTCACCGGAACAGAACCTAAATTGCTTAAATCTTAAACTAAATATGGCTGTAAACTGGGATACGAAGCCCAGTAGCAAAAAGAAACTAAAATGACACTAAATAAAATAAATTTTCAGGTGTCTTATAAGATTAACAAGTGACGATTGCGTCACGCGTTTAATTGAAGACTAGTGATGCAGAAAATATGTGATTGAATTTTTAACATTTCGGCATTGAAGAGTGATTTTTACTTCTTATTCATGAACGGAAACACTTGGATTAAAATTCGAAAACACATTCACGCATAATCTCAATCGAATGTATTAAAAGTAGTTCTATTAATATGAGTTAAGTCATTCGACAGCTATACATGTTGCAAGAAATATGCGTGTTACATAAAGTAAAATTGCTAAAATGAGCTAAATTGTTTTTGGTAGAAATAGGGCAAGGTCTAGAGGCGTACTCACACGCTCAAACTTTTTGCTCAAATTTTGATCAAAATTCGAGCTCAAATTTTGATCGAAATTTGACAGTGATTTTTAAATGAAAATTGCGATATATCAAAATTTGAGATCAAAATTTGAGCTCAAACTTTTTCAGGTAATACATCTCCTTCATAATTTGCTACAGGAATATTCATGAAAAGTTTGAACAGTGTTCTCACACTCAAACTTGCAAAAAACGCATAAAAGCTGCTTTCAAATTTTGATCAAAATTAGAGCTCAAATTTTGATCAAAATTTGAGCAAAAAGTTTGAGCGTGTGAACACGCCTTTAGTTTAAGCTTAATACTGAGCATGAAAGACTAGCGCAGATACCAGTGCACCGCAAGGCCCAATCAACTCGTGTTGAAGCTACACTATTCACGCTATTGTAGTGAGACGTTACAATATGACTTATTTGAATAACAAAAGGCTTAAATACCGACAGGGAAATGTATATGTTATGTGACAAGCAATCATTATTTGCATAGTTTCGAACGCTTTTGACAAATCCATCCTTAATTCAATTAGTTTCAAGTTATTATTATGAATGTCACAAGGCGACAATAATGCGTCGTTCACAGAGAAATGTGTGCGATTATGCGGGATTCACGTTATAATGTCACCACCACTTGGAACTTATGTACTCCACACAGTGGCAGGCACACCCTAGACTACAGGGTGTCTTAGACACCCCTGTGTTATAAAATAAAGTTTCAAATAAATTTCAAACAAAGATAGCTAATAGTTTGGGTTATTTCAGACGGTGTCAATGAACCGTCGTTGCTTTTTCGTTTTGCTGAGGGTTTCCGCAACCCGGTGGGGTCATTTAAAATAGGGCCAACAGGATACCCTAGAAACACCGCATTGGCAAGCATAAAACACTGAAATACTACATTGCCAAAATGAGGTATCTAGGGGTGTGCCCGACACCCTCATATTTTGTTATATGGTGTGGGTGTCACTGTCACCGTCTTTACGGTATAGTCTACACTACAGGGGGACAAAAGTTCCAACTGGTGGGGACATTATAACGTGAATCCCACATTACTCGACATCGTCAGCATATACACACGTGTGTATGAAAACGATGCATTCGGTAGTATGTGACAACTTTCATGAGTTATTACGGAAATCGGGTTCTACGTAACAATATTCGTACGCTGTTGCGTATAAGCGCTTGTATGTAACGACGTTGCTATTGTTGTTACATACAAGCGCTTATGCGTAATAACATTCGTACGTTGTTACGCATAAGCGCTTGTATGTAACAACATTGCTTATGAAGTTACGTTCTATTTGTTACGCTCGAATGTTTTACATATCCCCTCCAGTTTGATATTAGCAGCCCCCTCCAGGTTGATATTGGTGCCACCCTTCAGTTTGATAGTGGTGCCACCCTCCAGTTTGATATTCGTGTCTCACTCCTGTTTGACATTAGTGCGCCGTCCAGTTTGATATTGGTACCCCCTCCAGTTTGATATTGGTGCCCCCTCCAGCTTGATATTGGTATCTCCTCCAGTATGATATTGGTGCCCTCTGCAGTTTGAAATATGATAGTTTGTATAAACATTCATGGCTAATATATCTTTATTGTGATGATTTCCATCCATTGACTAATTCATAAATTCGCGAGGCGGTTTCGCAAAAACTGTCGCTAATTTCTATGTCAAGGTGTCGATAGGGGGTTGGTGGTAATCCACTTGAGGTTCGCACTTCCCAAGCCATCCCCTGAAGGCTCCACACCACCAAACCCGGCAAATTTTAACAAAACTTGGGGTAAAGTTGGTAAAATGTCGGTGGGGAGTGAGGAGCTCTAACTGCCGACAGTGTACCCCCTATCCACAGCGTCGCAGCACGTCGGTGAAAACTGGGAGGGGGGCGCAACACCAAATTATGTGAAACGCCTCACGGCGGCCTCTTTGTCGAAATTTGAGGGGGGCGTCTCCTTCCCACCGCTTGCTCCACCCGTATAAATAAATGTAAAAGTGTTGTTTAAACTTCAGGGGTGTACCCAAGGTGAGCATGGTAGTTCGACCCCCACCGCGCAGCATTTGTACTCTCTGAAATATTGGAAAGATAATATTACGACTTTGTGTGAAAGATTCGTTTAAGCTGTTCTACACCTAACGCATCCATTCAGTGCCCCTCCGTGCAGAAGCTTCTGGCTACACTGCTGCAGCGTAAAATATATAAATAAGTGCATACTGCAAGGTTTGTTTACAACATATCGTATATAAATATATTTATTTATACATATACCTATCCATATACATAATGTCATATATTTGTAAAATGTGCAACGTTTTATTAATCTAATAAATCGCTTTTCATTCGACATAGATATTTTGTAAAAGAAAAACGCTCCCTCGACAATTGCGAAAAAAAAGTTTGATGAACAAGACAGAAGAAACTTGCTAACAAATACCGACCGCGCGATAGACAGAAGACAGCGACACAAACTAAAGAAAATATAATCTGCAATAATAATAATTTATAGTAATAAATAATAACAATAATAAATAAATAAACGTAACGTAAATAAATAAGAACAATAAATAAAAGACAATAACTTAATAAGAAGAAAATAAAAAAAATTTGTCTTTTTATAAATATATCGCCTAGAATTATTAGAAACATTGACAAAAAATAAATAAATACACCGAAATATGTAAAGAAATAAATACACTGAAATAACATATGTAAAGAAATAAATACTCTGAAATAACATATGTAAAGAAATAAATACACTGAAATAACATATGTAAAGAAATAAATACACTGAAATAACATATGAAAAGAAATAAATACACTGAAATAACATATGCAAAGAAATAAATACACTGAAACAACATATGCAAAGAAATAAATACACTGAAATAACATATGTAAAGAAATAAATACACTGAAATAACATATGTAAAGAAATAAATACACTGAAATAACATATGTAAAGAAATAAATACACTGAAATAACATATGCAAAGAAATAAATACACTGAAATAACATATGCAAAGAAATAAATACACTGAAATAACATATGTAAAGAAATAAATACACTGAAATAACATATGTAAAGAAATAAATACACTGAAATAACATATGCAAAGAAAAATAAATACACTGAAATAACATATGTAAAGAAATAAATACACTGAAATAATATATATGTATCTTGGAGTATGTATAAAAATATAATAATATAATATAATATATAATATAATATATGTAAAGAAATGATATATGTAAATAATATATGCAAAGAATATATATGTATGTAATGAATATGTATGTAAAGAATATATGTAAAGAATATATGTAAAGAAATAATATATGTAAAGAAATAAATACACTGAAATAATGTATGTGAAAAAATAAATACACTGAAATATTATATATGTATCTTTGAGTATGTATAAAAACACGAATATACTGTGGCGCAGCACCGCCCCCCCCCCCACTTTTCGAAAGTAAGATGCATCAACACTGCGGCCTCACCAATTTTCGCATCACCCCACCCCCTTTTTTGAGTAGATTACGAGTTCCCTCAGATAAATATCTTTTTGTATATATATATGTTAAATACGTATAGAAATATATTACGCATAACATATATGTAAACCTTTACAGAAATATGTTTCTTTATATATAATGTATTTATTTATGTATATAACAGAAACAAGAACGTATTTATAGTATACATATAATATGTAAATCTTTCTAATAGATAAAGATATATTTCTACGCACATATATTTTTAATATACGTATAAATACATATATATGTGTTTAATACAATACTATTTTATACCATTATACAGAGAAATATTTACAAAATACAGCGTAGAGATAAACACAGCGGCGAGAGTGAGAATGCGATAAAGAAAGCCGAAAATGGAACAAATTACTTTATTTTGTCATTTAATACAAATTCATAGCGAGAAAAAATATGTCATAATCTCCAATTGGTTTATCTACTAAGTTATCCCTCAGCATGTGATAAATACAACCGAAAATGAAACAAATTACACCATTTTGTAATTTAATTCAATTTCACAGCGAGAAAAAATATGTCACAGTAACTAGTAGGTTTATCATATAAGTTATACCCCAGAATGTGCTAAATAAAACCGAAAATGAAACAAATTACACCATTTTGTAATTTAATTCAAGTTCACAGCGAGAAAAAATATGTCACAGTAACCAGTTCGTTTATCATATAAGTTATCCCCCAGAATGTGATAAATAAAACCGAAAATGAAACAAATTACTCCATTTTGTAATTTAATGCAAGTTCATAGCAAGAAAAATATGTCATAATCTCCAATTGGTTTATCCACTAAGTTATCCCCCAGAATGTGATAAATAAAACCGAAAATGAAACAAATTACTCCATTTTGTAGTTTAATACAAGTTCATAGCGAGAAAAAATACGTCATAATCTCCAATTGGTTTATTCACTAAGTTATCCCTCAGCATGTGATAAATAAAACCGAAAATGAAACAAATTACACCATTTTGTAGTTTAATACAAGTTCATAGCGAGAAAAAATACGTCATAATCTCCAATTGGTTTATTCACTAAGTTATCCCCCAGAATGTGATAAATAAAACCGAAAATGAAACAAATTACTCCATTTTGTAGTTTAATACAAGTTCATAGCGAGAAAAAATACGTCATAATCTCCAATTGGTTTATCCACTAAGTTATCCCCCAGAATGTGATAAATAAAACCAAAAATGAAACAAATTACTCCATTTTGTAGTTTAATACAAGTTCATAGCGAGAAAAAATACGTCATAATCTCCAATTGGTTTATTCACTAAGTTATCCCCCAGAATGTGATAAATAAAACCGAAAATGAAACAAATTACTCCATTTTGTAGTTTAATACAAGTTCATAGCGAGAAAAAATACGTCATAATCTCCAATTGGTTTATCCACTAAGTTATCCCCCAGAATGTGATAAATAAAACCGAAAATGAAACAAATTACTCCATTTTGTAGTTTAATACAAGTTCATAGCGAGAAAAAATACGTCATAATCTCCAATTGGTTTATTCACTAAGTTATCCCTCAGCATGTGATAAATAAAACCGAAAATGAAACAAATTACACCATTTTGTAGTTTAATACAAGTTCATAGCGAGAAAAAATACGTCATAATCTCCAATTGGTTTATCCACTAAGTTATCCCCCAGAATGTGATAAATAAAACCGAAAATGAAACAAATTACTCCATTTTGTAGTTTAATACAAGTTCATAGCGAGAAAAAACGTCATAATCTCCAATTGGTTTATTCATTAAGTTATCCCCCAGAATGCGATAAATAAAACCGAAAATGAAACAAATTACTCCATTTTGTAATTTAATACAAGTTCATAGCGAGAAAAAATATGTCATAATCTGCAATTGGTTTATTCACTAAGTTATCCCTCAGCATGTGATAAATAAAACCGAAAATGAAACAAATTACTCCATTTTGTAATTTAATACAAGTTCATAGCGAGAAAAAATACGTCATAATCTCCAATTGGTTTATTCACTAAGTTATCCCCCAGAATGTGATAAATAAAACCGAAAATGAAACAAATTACTCCATTTTGTAGTTTAATACAAGTTCATAGCGAGAAAAAATACGTCATAATCTCCAATTGGTTTATCCACAACTATCTCCCTATAGGCATACGTAACTGAACGAAGTACAAAAAA
>JASANE010015924.1:0-12243 GCA_030248225.1 Trileptium ribeirensis
GTATGTATCGTTCTTCGTAGATTTACCGTATTGCTGGGTGTGTGAAATTAGATAGTCATCTTAAATTCCTCGAGAAGAAACGGTCATGTGCCACTTTACAAAAATATATTTAGTACGAATTTCGCTTTTTAGTTGTTAAGTTTAGCAACTTTTAGTTAAGTTTAGTTAAGAGGATATGTCCAAGATGCAGACATTTTTTTCGTATGAAATTTCATGCTATGATAGCGGATGAAACAAGTCAATCCTTTTGAAGCTGTTTCTATTGGGAACGGTACAAGAGCCGTTTGGTTTGGTTTACGCCTTGGTTCTTTTTTCTACTGTATTGGGACAAATTTCTGTTACTATTCAGAACAGGCATTAACGTGAAATCTATTTTTACTTAACTTAATCAATCAAGGACATCCCTATACATGTAACTACTTAATTGAAAGAAATGGTAGTCTACAGACTTTGGCATGGCAAATTTCGATTTCTTGGTTATTCAGCACAAATATGCAAATTATTCGCTGAATATTTTTATTATTTTTATAGCTATAATTACGATCTATGTTCTGACCTCTACAATGTTATCGGTTTGCCGAAATTAAAAACCATTGATTAGGGACGGAGCAAGCGCGGTAGTGCGTATGCGGATATTATTAATTATTAGCCTATTGGGCGATTACAAATCTACTGTGCAGTAAACAATTCATTGGTAAATATTAAACTTGAAATGCGTCTCTAATTTATTAGGTATCTTTTAGGCATCTCGACTTTATAAGCTTAATGGCTTACGATTTGTACGGTCCATGGGATAATAAAACTGGCTATAACGCGCCACTATTTTCCTACAGCGATGTCAATCTGGTAAGATTTGTGTTTACAACCTATTAATATGCGTACATCTGTGATGGTATAGGGTATTTGTATCCCCGCTTTTTCGTCACTCGTTCAATTGTTCTGTATCCTTTGGACTGTATATGTGTTAAGTTTTCATTTCCACTGGGAGGTTTGCCCTGTTTCCTGTGTGAAGCATGAGAGCGGATAAGATACCTAATTAATTTCACAATAATCCATCAATGCGTATCTTCTATAAGCAACCACTAATACCGACCGAGCTCTGTTCCTTGCTTAACGATTGATGATGACTCAATGAAGTGACGTATTGTAACGACATTCAGTGAGAAATGGTTCTATCTTCGTTACATCTAGCATTATAACGATCTGGCGTGTAGTAAAATTTTTTCTTTCTTGCGTGGAATTTTTTTCATATAGTAAAACAAAACGAAACATAAATTTTTGACGAACGTGCTGTGCGGTAGGTATTGTCAATGACATGTTATATGTGTAGAATATTTATAATTACGTTGGTGGTTGAACGTATGTCCTGAAGTAAAAACCGTAGTATATCACGTTCACACAAATGTGTGCACTTACTGGACATCGTCAGCATATACGCACGTGTGTATGGAAAATTATATCCGAAACTGTCTAACAACCTTTGTGAGTTGCACGAAAAACCGGATCTTTGTAAAAACTTTGGTGCGTTGTTAGGCATAAGCGTTTGTATATAATAACATTGCGAATGTTGTTACGTGCAGTCGCAGCTTTATAACAGCAATCGAATGTTGTTACGAACTCTCAACCATACATACAGAGCTTAGTGTGGGGTTTTGGGGACATAGGCTAATCTTATCGTCTCATATGACAACCTAAGCTTAGGCTAGGACTGAGGCTTAGTATATCTAAAACTGAACTGCATGCGTTACACTTGCGGCCCTCACGGTTGCGTTCACCGTTAACAATTACCTGAAATGCGTAGAATTATGTGCGGTTGAAAGGTAGTATGTATGATCCTGACAATTCAGTATCCAACCTTTATAGCAAGAAACGGAATGATTGCAAAATAATGACAGTTGCACATTAACGACCAGAAATGTAGCTAATTATGGACTGGAACCTTGTATTGTATCGATCCTCCGCAATGTATGGAAGGTGAGCGTCGATGGAGAGAGTCCAAAGTCTAGGGAGGATGCACTGCTATTAGCATGTATAGATATGTTCGTTTTGCCTACAGATGAAAAATGTCACCAAAAAGCATGCAACGAAATGACTTTGGAGTCGGAAAATAATTCGCGTTTTATCTTTAATTTTACAACTACCGTGCGCGTATGACTTTATTTGACCATTAAAATAATTTCAGGGCATAGGGCTCGCCCTAAGATGTAGATTCCTTCCACTTCGTATTACAAGTAATTATTACTTTGCGCGATAGTATGGGATGCTTCCACGGATGCAATGCACATGGGATCACACGGATATTGGCACACATTGGATATTGGCCGCCAGACATCCCCTAATGATGTCGTGTTATTGAAACAGTTTTGGCTTTGAGTATACAGTTGTGTTCGCTTTTCGGTGATTATAAGGATAACAGTCAGCAGGTGTAACTAGAGACGTTGCCGACGAACTATTCCACAGGGACTCATTTGGTCTGAAGAGCTCACGGGAAGGCAGTGTTGATCTTTGATGTGTACAACTGCACAACAAGTAAAAATATATATCGCAAGTTTTTATTTTAAATTTGCTATCATGAATTAATATATAAAATCAATAAAAATATGAAATATAAATTTCATTTACGTTGGTCTTAGGCATCGGCTGCTCGGAAATGGGTCTCACTCGGAATGCCGCGGGAAAAAATTGCCATCGGGCTTCCGACATACGGCCATTCATTTAGGCTTGCTAATTCGAATCAACGACGACTCGGTGCACCGAGTATTGGTGGCGTACCAGGGGCGTACACAAAGACTGACGGATTTTTCGCGTATTACGAAGTAAAATTTATGCATAGCATTTTAAGAGCTGATTTGGTTGAAGTAATGTCCATTTATGTACTAGCTACAATTTATGCATCAATTATTAGATTTTCAAATAGTCCGAAACATTGTTGCAACGTGCATTATTGGGTCATATAATGGTTTACAGGGCAATAAAAATGGTGTGCATAAGTGAGAATATATGTGCGACAAACGATAGCAATGACATCCTATAGTTTTTTGTTTTGTCTCCATAAAATTACCAATATGGCAAATATATTGCAGTACGTCAGATTGTTATAGTTTGTGTTACAATGGCTTGATGAGCTATACTTTCCGTGTATGTCGTGTCATGTCTTGCTTGAACATTGTTTCAAACGAAAAAATTGTAATTCGATGTCGCAGAGGTCAAAAAAGGTGCCAAAGGCAAGCTTATGTCATAAGGTTGTTAAAAATTTGTAATAAGCATTAATATGTCAAATATAATATGTAATAAACTTTAATATTCAGCATAGTATCCATGAAATGAATACTTATGACAATACAACAATGTCAGCTCATGCTGGTTTTGTTCCAGATATGAAATTTTCAATTTGGTATCCATGAAATGAATACCTGTGACAATGCAACAATGTCAACTCATACTGGTTTTGTTCCAGATATGTGATTTTCTTAATCGCTCCGAAACACGGATGCGTTGGGATCACCGAGCCAAAGTTCCGTACGCATATAACGACAATGTTTGGGTCAGCTTCGACAATGGTCGAAGCATTAAGCAAAAGGTAAATATGCAGCCTTCTATATCCGATATGGTTGCATGCTCAGCACTTTATCTTTAATCATCGCTGCAACAAAACATTATTTCAACCAACTTCGGCTTAGTCGTAATTTACTTTATAAATTGTATGTATTTCTACCGTAGTTTGATGCTATATTTTAGTCAATTTATTTTACTAGATAAACTACAGATGTAATGCTCGTTTTGTGTTATCGCTGTTTCATTACAAAGTTACATTTGACGAGATGACAGTTAATAAAGTTATCACATTATCATAATCAGCACACATTTGATTCTAGTGTTTAACGGACCGCTCTGTTTACCTTCGGTGCTAACACCCGTTACCTCCTTAAACATTTTCTTGGTCGCGTGGATAACTATAAACTCACTGAGCTGACTGAGTATTTGCGGAGTAAACATGCTGACTAAGTTGACTGACTATTTACGTTGTAAACATCTACCGACGAACGTGGATGTGCTAAGTGTAATTTGGATGTCTGCAATTTAAAAACATCTGATACCATCATTCGTTCTTTCAAAATTGTCTTATTGTGTTAACACAGTAAAGTTCTCTCCGTGCATATTTCCTGTATGTTCTCTTAAAGTTTTTAAGGTCTAGTTTTAAATTTATGACTCTATTCAAGGCATAATTATATATACCTAGTTTTTTTGTCAATGTCATGATAATATAAATAACAAAAATATATTAGAAGGCTTGGACTAGTACACACCTAGTCATAGCCATTTTCCTGTTTTGCGCATGTTTTGAAGATTTGTATGTTCATAAATATATACGTGTTTACACCTCCGTCTATGGGAAAAAGACATTGACAACTACACAGCTCTGGAGGTCAGAAATTGAATATATTTTGCCGTTACACTATGTGTTTACCACTAAGCTAAGAGACTTGGTTCAAATTTTGATACCGCATTGTGAACTTAAACGGTATTTCCATAGAAGTAATTATAAGTCTTCCGTTTCGCCCTCAATCTTGAAATTAATTGAATTTTGATATTGGTACCATTCGATTCAGCTCGATGACGCAGTTCAGAACATGCACGTCTGAGCGATATTAATTTTTTCAATTTTTTGGGCAACCAATATCTCTCCTCCCTCGATACCTCAAATTTTCTTAAATTTAAATTTCGTAAATATCTTCTCACTGTGTAATTTTATATATGGTTCGAATCGCATTGCCGACCTCAATGGAAGTCAGCTGAGTCCGTTCATGGGTTCACGAGTTTATTCGCATTTATGTGAAATGACCGCATAAGTCCTATTCCTAGGCCTAACTCGTTAACCATCGAACGGATTCAGCTGAATTTGACATCGTTCGATCCATCTCCTCAATGCAACTCGAATGTTAGATAAAATTTTCAAAATTTTAGGTATCATTTAAACTTAAAAAATAGAAAATGATTTATAACAAATGCAGCAATAATGGACATTTTTGTTGACCTGCGTCGAATAGTGCTGAAATTATCGCCGAAATCTTCAAAATTGGCTAGTTTCTTGCTGGGAAGAGTGACTAAAAAGACATAGTTGTTTTACTGTTTTTTTGCTCGAGGAAAAAGTCAAATAACCACATTTAGCATTAATTTTGATAGTATATATTTATTAAATAGCAATTTGCTGAATAAATAACGGTACAATGATACAACTCCTAAAATTCGATGAAATTGTAATTTTTAGATCACCAAGCTCCTGCAATTTAAAACGAAATTATCACCTTATTACAGCAAACTCTGCGAAAGATAATTAAGTATTGCATATTCTAAAAATCAGCGATAAAAACGACAAATGACCTTGACAAAATAGATTTGTTCTGCTGGAGCTAGAAATTCTGAAACTTATCTTTGAGACAATGAAACATACAGTAAAGATTACTTCAAACATAAAAATTTCCTGCTCAAATCTTGAGCTCACAATTTCAAAGTGTGAAGACACGTTAAGTTTGTCTTTACGACTCCTTATGGCGTTTATTATTCTATTAATGACATTTTAAAACTGGTTGAATTTTATGTTTTGTTTTAGGTTCGATGGCTGAAGGAAAACAAATTTGGTGGCTTTATGATTTGGTCACTCGGACTCGATGATTTTACTGGCACATTTTGCAATGCTGGACGAAAGTTTCCGCTGCTACACGATGCTACAAAAGCACTGCTTATGCCACTTAAGAAAACAATAAAACCTCTATTCGTATCCGAATCTGACTACCCTAATTCCAAAGGTAATTTGATGCTTGAGTCTCTTCAATCTAATTTTTTGATTAAAAATCAGCATATTATTTTAAGCCTAAAGAAAACAAATACGTACATGACTTGACGATACCGACAAATAATTAAAGGTGGACTTCATATATCCATCATTGGTCTGAATTTAACAAGTACCACCGGTTTATACAATCGGCATCACTAACATGATTTGTACGATGCTGGATCTGAGAAACGCCGAAAACAGTGCCGCAGCCGTTATTACGTACAATGTAGCTGCAATAGTAGGTAGACTAGTAAAACGATGTCGATAGAAAACACTCACTTTGAAATATCTGCATTTTTCTTAAGCAATATGCTAAATTGATAACAATTTGGGTCAATTACGAGGCGTGAATCAGAATAGTACCTACACATATCGGAAAAAAAGAAACTAATCGGAGAAAACTAAAAGCAAATTCAGAATCCCAATATTTAGTACTATTTGCGTAATAGAATTGCTAATATAATAACCTACACACAATATAATTTCAGAAATGAATAAACTTTCTTTTGGACTTTGGGCGTCGTGCTATCAGCTTGGACACAGACAAAAGTAACAAAAGGCGCAACTGGGGCACTATATCTTTGCTGAAAAATCATATAATGGGTTATTATTCGATATAAAGCTTCGCATTTCATTTAATACAAATATTGCGTATTTTCTCTGTATTAGTCGTCCACTAACGGTCCAACAGTTGTTGTGAGAATATGCATGTGCGCGTCTGCATTGTTGGTATGTGCATATAACTTATATTTCGTTTCGTGTACACCCTACACGTATTAATTCCGAAAAATACCAATCTCGCTTTTCTACGAGAATAAGATGAATATATTTTAGTTAAATCATATTTATGTTGATACCCATCATGCACAATTGAAGCATTCCATAATATTAATATTAACACAATTTATTAAAATGTAATTTCAAATTTCTGCTTAAAAACTAAATAATCATATCTAAATTAATTACATAACGCTTCGTGGACAGCGATTGGATAAAATATGTCATACGATTTATATAGCCCCATGATTAACTGTGATTTTTGCATTATCCATCAATACAGAGGCTGTAAGATACAAACAAAATGCTGTTTTATAATGTTCCATGGTTTACAGATGTTTTCATTTCATTTAGAGGATTGTGCTTATATATTAACCATTTGTGTTGAAAACCTTACATATGTAATAGTTGTAGCACAGCCATCGTTCGTTAAGAGATTTGTACGCACGGTTGTGACGAGTTCAGACGAGTGCGTCAGCACGATTTCGAACGAGTTAAACAACACAACCGTGCGTACAAATCACTTGACGCACGCCCGGCTGTGCTACAGCTAATTTTGCTAAACGTTTCTAAGCACGATGGCTGTGCTTATATATTAACCATTTGTGTTGAAAACCTTACATATGTAATAGTTGTAGCACAGCCATCGTTCGTTAAGAGATTTGTACGCACGGTTGTGACGAGTTCAGACGAGTGCGTCAGCACGATTTCGAACGAGTTAAACAACACAACCGTGCGTACAAATCACTTGACGCACGCCCGGCTGTGCTACAGCTAATTTTGCTAAACGTTTTTAAGGCATTTTGATGCACGGCTTTAACTATATAAGCTGTGTTACAACGACAAATATTGAATGGTCTGCTGATGCTGTTTTTTGAAGACTTCGCTAGAACATTGGTAATTCCGTATGCGAAATTGTCCAAACTGAAATCTCATGTGAATGACTGTGGCTACAACAGTAACAGTCTCCTACTGATATATTCAATGGGTTATGAGCGCATCGACAAAATGCAGCTTTCCCAAAAGCTCCTTTAAGCGTCAAAACTTGTCTAATTTTTAGCATAATTATTTAAGCTATATAAAATTTATAATGACCTATGTATAATTTCATTGTTATCAGCCTATATTTTCCAGCGATACCGCACCTTTCAACCCAACGGATTCAGCATAGCATCTAGTTACCAATAAGATTACTGTAGGTATATAGTAATCATTAGTTCATCTAAAAACCCTCTGGTTTAAAACAGGCATATAATTATTTTATCCTAAGTTTAAAGCAAAAATAAAGGAACTAGACTGTTTGTAGATACGATAAAGCGTATAGTGAACAAACTTAAAAATATAAATATTGACATTTTAACTAAATTGGCGACTTACCTAGCGCTTCGGCGATTTACTTTATATATGTAAGTTTTGGAAATTTTATTGTATTACGTAAAAATAAAGAACAGACTGATGAATATTTTTAGATTTTGTTACATTCTGGCGCAGGAATCTGTGAATATCTCTGTTGCTTGGTGAGAACTGGTTTAAGAGCCAACGATTCGACCGGCAAATCAGTAATCGGTTCATGTGTAAATCGGTTACAAACACATAATGGATAGCTTGAAAACAGTATGTTTAAACCCATTTCACTCAAAACTATCACTCATCCGGCGACGTTATATGATATGTAAAGATCTTTTTCTGGTTTTAGGATCCATAACGTATCCTCAAGAGCACATTAGCGGAAGTGTTACAATGAAAAATGAAAAATCTCTGATTGAGATTGAGGACGGGCAGGTATCATCCACTGCTTCGGGATCACAGGCGCCCAATATTAACAGCCAAGTTACAACATCTAAGCCGACTGTAAAGATTAGCCATTCGGAGTTTCAAATTGTATTGCCAAGTATCAACAGTGATCCAGCAAATAGCAATGGTAATGACGATATTACTAATTCTAGAAATACAATGAATGCCAGTTCCATTTCTTCGAAAAACCAAATATACTTCATAAATGAGCCCATTTTTAGACGCAGTACTTCAAAAACTTTTTCTGCGTCTAGCGTGCATGTCAAAAATAGCACACACCTGCCGAACCAAATATATACGAATATGAAACCATATTCGCCGTCAGTACTATATTATCGCGCTCGCACGCCTAAACCACTTTGGTACAAAGACCGAGAACGCATGACATCTTCGTCGCACTTGGCAGTGCTTAAGAGCAACCATCAAACCACAAGCCAAATACCTGCGATAGGTTTCGTAGTTACACCCAAGCCACTTAAATATGGAACGAATGGACGAAATACAAAGCTTAACACAAGCAGAGTGGGGCAGAAAAGTCAGCAACGCCATGCAAAAGAAATTATTTTCAATATCGCACCGCTTCAGTTAACAACAACTGCAATAACTCCTACGACTGCCAGCAAAACTTTTCAGCATAAACCTGGATGGAGTTTTCTTGAAATGGCTGGTTCGGTTATTAACGCAGCTTCTCAGTCGTTTCGTCGATCACAACATCTGAAAATGCCACGAAAATCTGAGCTTACAAGTAAACGAAACAAAACTATAATTAGCAACGCTAATCTAGTTGGTATATCCGCTCCTATTCAGCGTGAAATACCGAAACCAGGTCGACTTGTTATTAGCCCTGTAAGTACTTCGTACAATTATAATTACAGCTACAATCCGAATATTAACTACAAAGTCAGTAGTAGCAAACGATATCTTATTAGCGATCGGATAAACCAGTTTCCAGGAAACAATGGTAATCGCTCTGAACAAGCCGTTCCCAAAAAATATATAGGCAGCGGCATTTCTTCGGCTAACAGAAATTACGATATGTCAGAACTGCACAAAACCAATACAGCAATATCCTCCGCAAACTATATCTATTTGACGTCGACACAAAAGACGTTGATGTCAATGATTACTGCTAAACGGGACAATCATGCTATTACCACGGTCCCAGATACAAAAATAGATTTTATAAACAAAAATTCGAATGCGCCGAAACTTGCTTACATACCTGCGAATAGAAGCAGTACAACTACAAGTCTCACCGAGACACTATCACAAGTTCCATCGTTTCTATCGTCGTGGCTTGCGCTTAAAAGTCAAGGACGGCAGATGTCTTCGCTTCCAGTTGTAATCGGTGCACAATCGTGGCCAATGGTACAACATTCATCGGACAACAACAAAAATGAAAAGGATCGACCGACGTTTAACGAACTTGGCATTGGTTTGGTCGATAAATTCGCAGGCGAAATCGGTAAGCTCTTTTTTCTTGTTTATAACATGTACTGAATATACGCGGTGTGACAATGTATCGAAACAATTTCAAATTGAATACACCACAATTTAAAGTGGTGACATGTCAAAGGACAAAACAAAGGTACTTTGTTAATATATAATCACAAATTTTTGTTGATTCCCAGTTTTTTCATACCAAATACTACATAATAGTTAATAAGCATCGAACGAGTTAGAGTCATGCGGTGAGAGGAGATGGCGGGTACTTCCACCATCATTTTAAAGTAAATATGATTTAGCAATACTCAAGAGTGTATCGCTCGATGCATTTATATCGAATCTGTCATAGTTTTCTGGACATCTTTTGAAATCCAGTTTAGGGACTCGAAAACCTGCTGGTTTTATAAGATTGTCCCGTAACCGTATTGTCCTTCACTGACACCAAAATGCTTATGTTGCTTATTAAACATACAGGTTGCGACTGTTTATTTAATGCTTTACATTAGTCTGAGTACAGGACAAATAATTTGAGGTTATAATATAATAGAGAAATCAATTTATAGCAATCGTTTATCTGGCTGCAATAAGCATCTATCTTTCTTCTGCATTGTCATACCCGTGATAAGTATTGCCAAACTAGAAACTTACTAAAACAAATGCATTTATATGTCCAGAAATTTTGTATCCCTGCTATGCATCATTTTTTACGTTTATGATTGCTAACGATTCATTAAACCACAGAGTTTACGCATGAATATGATTCCACGGTAAAAGGGCAATGCAACTTGTTCAAGAATGATGAATATGATGATAAAACTACACAATGCGCTGCTGGAACTTGTTGACCAGGTCGCAAGAATATTTAAGAATGAATATGTCTTGTGATTGTACGATGCGCTGTACAGTAATCACGACTTACTGAAGTTTTATAGTGAGCCTCATATTTGCAACTATCTAATACCACCCAAGCACTATAAACCTAGAGTTTCGACGGCGCAGAACATATCGAGTGTCGCAGATGTTTACATGCGTGATAATCATTAGCAACATCTGACGTCAAATGTTCAACACATATTGTGTATATATAAGATGCGGAATCACGAAATACTTCAAACTACCTTGTACCATGAATCATATCAAAAGTCAGGTAATGTCTTGGCGATTGTAGTTTTTTGCACTAATTTAACCAGATTTTTTTTATAAGTCGGCGGACCTAAGTTTATAATATTGGGACAAAAGCTCTTACAAAACCTGCGTAAAGTTTTATGTGAACGACCACCACTTCTATCTATGTTCGTCTTATATTTTCGCTGTGCTATCTTCGCCAGATCTAACACACATAAATCTAAATTTTGACTAAAATTCCAGCATTTGCCGGCCAAACTATATAAATTCTGGCACTCGTATAAAGACAGTTCCACAATATCATTAGCAGTAATAAAGTAAAGCATTGCAATACTTTTACTAGAAATTTGCATCGTTATTTATTTCATAAATCGTGATAATCAGTGTGCACTAAACATTGTCACGTAGCTTCGCGCTGTTCATTTAGTAGTGATGCTAGTATATGGATCTACTGGCAACTGATATCATTTCCTGGCAAAAACATACATATTTATGGTTCCAAATTAACAATGGCATGACATATACCTCTAACAGCGATATTATGTTAAGGCTTCAGCCTCAAAATTTCGATGAAACTATAGAATTCGCTCTTCAACATTTGATTTTGTTTCCCTTATGCACTAAAGCTGAGCGGATGCCAGCCTAGAGTCTACATCTTCACTTTTAGCACAGTCAAAGAGTCCATGAGAGATTATTCTTACGGCAGGTTTACCATTTGTCGTTTTATCGTTTAAAATGCGCATTATTTTAGGCCCATATTATTATATATCTGGGTTTGACGATACTTCCTCATTCCAACCGCGTAAGTGTGGAATTACATCATAATTTCTGCTGCATGAAATCAACACTATAACATTGATAAGCAGCTTTGCCTCGTATATTTATTTACCTATAATAGTGATATTTACGAATAACCCGGAATTCACATAAATATATCAAAACTATTTTGTATTGTGTAAATAATAGCAGCCTGGGTTACGTTATTAGCTAACCAAGTGATCACTGTTGCTCTACACGATATAAATTTTTGGATTTGCTAGCTTTGTAGGGTGGATTTAACCACCCGGATACATACAATTAACATCAACAAAGTCATTTAGAGCTATAATATATAGAGCACTACATCTTATTTTATCAATGTAGGGTACTTTATGTAATACTCTTTACTTACGATTACATTATATATAGCACATAACATTATTTTCAACAAAGTTTAAGACTGCATATCTCGAGACTCATAGCGTTAGAAATATAGTCACATTTTT
>JASANE010015925.1:0-30454 GCA_030248225.1 Trileptium ribeirensis
AACTATAGTACCGAAACCATAATAGCTTTACTTCTATAATTCGGCTGGCGCAGCCTACAATATGGTTATTATATCTGATACGTCTCGTTAACAGCACTTGCTTAGTACATATAAGTAAAGGAATGATTGGTCATTTCATAGACTCCATTTTTCACTGTTGTGAATTTTAAAAATAAACCAAAATTTACCTGGTACAAATAATAACATGCGGTAATTTCGGACAAAACTGTTAAACATAGTTTTGTTTATTTTTCTTAAAAGAAAACCGTTACATTTGTAGAGTATTGTTGTGTTAATATCTTTCCCAAATCTTCAGGTGAGGTTTTCCTAAAATAACTCGGGAGATAATTGCTCCCGTCCAAAATTATTGACCTGTTTAACAAGATGGGTGGTTTGTAGTTAATCCTTGAGAAAAACAAGATCATAGTGAGGATCAACCAAAGGATCAAATGGCTAAAATACAATTGTCAACCATTCATCCGTTAACACAACAACAAAATTTTATTCAAATTACTTTTTTCTGAATTTTATAGTGTTATTATATGTACTTTATAACAGCATATTTAATAATAATATACAATTTATATATTAATCTACATATCTCATTACGTTTATATTGTTCACACACTTTACATTAGAAGGTTTGTAAATATTATAACCTGATTTAAACAGAAGTTTCACGCGTTGAATGGTCGCGTTTTATGAACGTCGATTCGAAGACAACGTGAGAGACTAAAACTGGAACGCAAACGTAATCAATATGAATAATTAAATTGAAATAAGCCGTAAAACCGGTTTAAACAAGTGACACTCATGTTATTAAGGTTCGTTACTTGGATTCACACTTAGTGTAATGTCTGAAAAATGTCTAAAACAATGTCACAGCTTAACGGATTTGACAACAATAATAATGAGGAATAGACTAAGCTAACCTCGTGTTTTATATATGACATAACCGTATTGTATCCCAAGTGAACTACACTGATATACAAGACGCGGTAGTGATGTGGGATCAATATGAAATTAACGGCTTGTGCCAATGGCCAAACTGACCAATCCAGCTGAAATATATGCAACAAACGTTAATTTTCCAAATTAAACTTGGGCCTCTTTAAAGCTTCCGCAAAATTGCCTCCGTATGCCAATAGTTAACATACCTAATAGTAGTACATAATTCGTTGCAAAGTTTGTGACATTAACAAGCATAGTTCCACATTGACAGCTAAAGATAATGTAACGGTGCAAAAGTATAAGACAAGTGAAAAAATTTTTTGCATGATCATCTAAAATAAACCTAATGATCTATCAAATTGTTGCATTGCTGATTCTTGAGGTGTTATCGAGTACAGTATTTCCGCTTAAACTGTGCGATATATATTTGGTATAGCAGGCGGCGAGCATGTAATAGACATTATTAGCAGTAATATATGTTAGGTTTAAAAAAGTATCCGACGAGTTAAAAATTTTACATGATTATCTAAATATAAACGTATATTAAACTGATATATCAAATTGTTCCTTTGGCAACTCTTAAGGCGTTACAATTACTGTATTTCTGCTTCAACTGTGCGATATATATTTTGTACAACAGGCGATGAGCATGTAATAGCCATTATTAGTGGCAATATATGTTAAGTCTAATAAAAAATATCAGACAAGGGAAAAATTTTGCATGATAATCTTATGAAAAATATAATATATAATAAAATATATAATATAATATATAAAAAATAATATACAATAAATTAAATGGTATAAGAAATTGTTTCATAGTTAATTCTTAAGGCGTTATGAACTCAGTATTTGCGCTTCAACTGTGCTATGTATACAATTGGTATGGCAGGTGGTGAGCATGTAATTGCTATTTAGCAGCCGTGATATATGTAAGTCTAATATATACGTCAATAATGCTAATAGTTAATCTTTGTAGAAGAGTATATATGTAAATTGTCTGATCCGATGGTTCGGTGGCTATTGGGAATACATCCATCGTGTTCAGGGGTACTCCATCTCAAGGTCCTTTTGCTTGCAACGTTCATCGTTGGTACCACCTATCAGGTCGCCAACAACGAATCAGATTAAAAACAATGAATAAAAGCGGCGATTGTTCCACATGCACTTATCTCATTTCGTTATTGTCGACCAGCTACTACACTCCCCCTCTTCAAGACACCATGGGGGTAAGTGATCTTCCCGCAACATTTTGGGAGAGAGGGTGGGAGTAAACAGAAAACTAAAGGCAAACTACGGGAGTATGACCGAATGTGATACTCTTCCACAAAATTGTTTTTACAGACTCTTGATAATACTGAGTGTGGAAAAATCGATTTTTTACAATATTGCAGCCCTAATACCAGCTGTGGTAAATAGTAGCTTGGTCAGATATCAACTTTGATTAAACAAAACAACAAATGTTTGAAATGGTTTTAGACATACTCCATAAATAGCAAGAAATTTTCGGCCGTATTCTTCGGTGGCAGACGTTAACGATTGTCCTTCTAAGCAACCAAGACCTAAAATCGAAAACTAGTGTTTTGAAACTAAGACAGTCAGTCAGGGCAGAAGTTTACTGGCCTTTTTGAGCCTGCTGTAACAAATATTTGTTTCTAATGGCTAGCTGATAGAGGCTTTTGTCTGTTACAGCCAGCGGTAACATACAAAAATTTCTTACAGCCAACTGTTAAATATTTGAAATTCTATTGGATAACTATTAGAGACTTTTGTATTTTACAACTGGTTGTAAGAGACAAATTTTCTAAAGCTAGCCATTAGAGACAATAATCTGTTACGGCAAACTTCAAGAAATTTTAGTTTCAGCTACCTGTTAGAGATTTCTGTATTTATAGGCTATCTATATAAGACTAAAGTCTCTTACATATATCAGTTAGAGATTTAAATTCAAAATAGCAGCAATTTGCAAGATCCTACAATATCATATAACCGTCCATTAGAGACTTTAGTTTTTGCAAACGGTTGTTAAAGGCAAAACTGCCTACTTTTTGCACTCATTATTCTGTGAAACCTGCATAAGATGACTAGAATACGCTGTTGCTTGCGGCATAGGAAAATGGAACAAATTAGCGTAGCCTAAGCGCAACACATGGCGCGAACATTTAATGTAACATAGTTTGCTCAAGTTTCATAGCGGAAAACATATAATGGTGCTGGAGGACAGCGAAAACCAACACGCCAATGGGATCGTGAAAACCTCAGATTTTGGAAAAAATTACTTCTTGAGCCTTGTCAAAGCCCATAAAACATATGTCACTGCAATACACTAATAGATTTTTACACATATAAAATAAAGCAGGCCCATTTTTATTGGCTTGACAAAACCAGCAGACAACACAATTCGACTTTATCAACTTTATAAAGTTGACATGTTCCAAAATGGAAGCCAACTATATAAAAGATTGTGGTAATCAAACTGGAGGGTGCACCAATATCAAACTGGAGTAGGCACCAATATCAAAGTGGAGGGGGCACCACTATCAAACTGGAGGGGGGCACGACTATCAAACTGGAGTAGGCACCAATATCGAAGTGGAGGGGGGCACCACTATCAAACTGGAGGTGGCACCAATATCAAACTGGAGGTGGCACCAATATCAAACTGGAGGGGGCACCACTATCAAACTGGAGGGGCACCAATATCAAACTGAAAGGGTCACCAATATCAAACTGGAGGGGGCACCAATATCAAACTGGAGGAGGGCACCAATATCAAACTGAAGAGAGCACCATTATCAAACTGGAGGGGGCACCACTATCAAACTGGAGGGGGCACCAATATCAAACTGAAGGGGTCACCAATATCAAACTGGAGGGGGCACCAATATCAAACTGGAGGAGGGCACCAATATCAAACTGAAGGGAGCACCATTATCAAACTGGAGGGTAGCGTAACAAATAGAACTTAACAACATTACCAATGTCGTTACATACAAGCGCTTATTCGTAACAACGTACGAATGTTGTACGCAGAACCCGCTTTGCGTAACAACGCATGAAGATTGTTACATACTATCGAATGTAATGTTTTAATACACACGTGTGTATATGCTGACGATGTCGAGTAAGCGCACACATTTCCTGTGAACGACGCATTACAACTCAAAGACACAAAACAATATTGTAACCTTACATCAATGTATTTTGGGAAAGGTATCATTGAAAATGACTCAAACTTGCTGCCTCTTACTGGTAATTATAAAATATGGTAATTAGGCAGTGCAAGTTCTGGAACCTTGTAGTATATAACTATCGTTAAAGCTTTATAAAGTATTAACAAAAGTCGGGATAATAATAGATATTATCTGAATCGAACATGAAGAAGTACAGTTAAGGCGTCCATTTGGAACCTTTATCTATGCAGTAATCACAAATTTTAGAATGAACTTTGAGTTTGGCGTATCTTCACACTTTATCGAAGGTATACCACTCGTACAGGACATTGCGATCACAATGTCCTGTGTTATGTAGAGCTTAGAGCAGAAGTATACATGGAAATATTAGCTTAGTTAGACAAAATAGATTAAATTGTCATCAACCACTCTGAGCTGACGCTGAGCCAGCGATAATAAATTTAGCAATTTCAAACACATATGTAACACAGTGGTCGCCTTAAGCCGAAGATCGGTATCAACCTGATTTCGATATACGACCATAGCTTTGTGGCATGATTCATATGGTTGACTTTTCTCACTTTGTCTCAAATATTTATATCATGTCACACTAAACACTAAGAATATAGGATTTGTGCAGAAAAATCTGAGTAGTTTGTTTTTGTTCGAAAATATGCCGTCATCGACTAATTACTGCTCACAGTGAGTAACTGAGTATAACATGTGTGTTTAAACTTGTTGCCTTTTCTGTTATTAACCAAGGCCAAACGATAATTATGGAACATAGTTTTACATATTGTCATTCTTCAGCTAGGTTGCGCCGAGTGCGCATATTATGTCACTTAGTTCAAAGCTATGTCTTACATTAACAGAGTAACTTCGTTAAATATCATAAGCAATATTGAGTTTTTACTTATAAAGATGACCTACAGAGACATAATGATAATATTCCTAGTATTGCGGCAGCTTTCGTTGCAAGTTCTAAACAGTGAACAATTCACGCTACCTATTACAAACGTTCCGCTGAATATAGGACAGACTGCTTGATCGTAAAGTACTTTACGTGCGACAGTTTTCATGTTTGTTTCAGGATGTCTTCCATCCAGCCATACGTACCAGTAATGGTTCATTGGGCCTAGAATTGTTCCCATTATCGTCATCCTCGCTGCAATTGGGAAAGATACAATTACATCCACGGTATTGAAACACCTTGGAATTGGTGTAACTGAAAACTGGGTGTAAATAATTGCAATTGATGGTAATAATTGATTGCAAATTGTTTCAATTAAAACTTATTGATCAACAAATAATTAATTGAAAATTTGATAGTTAATTTTTACAGCCACAGCGAATCATTGTCGGCAGTTTTGGAAAATATTCTATTTGGAAAACGATTACCTGTAGGAACGGGAAATTTTCAAGATACACGGTTGAATTGTGCAAAATAATCTCGATCTGTTCTTGTGTTATAGTTATGAACATTTATATCATATAAACTAATGGCGCTGTTGATATTACATCGAAATCCTCTATGCGAACTGATCGAACTGATTTTGGAAGAATTTGCCTCAGCTGTATAGTGCGGTTCGAAAGATTATATTTTTTTCGGGAAAAATGTACAATATTTAAGGTGTAGTAATGTTGCTTAAGCTCTACGCAATATATTATATACTTTTGACATGCATTTTTTGGAAACACTGTTTTAGAATATTTCATTCTTAAAATATTCCAAATTAAATATAAATTTATAATATTCCAAATTGAGTTTTTGAGGCCCATTCAAAGTCCGAAAAACAATAATACACCAGCAAAACAAAAAAGCCGACTACGGGTACTGGGCTACCAGTGTCCATGGTTAATTTATATGACAACATATTCAACCTGAGCAAAAACAAAAACTTATAGAATGGAAATGAACTATTATATTTTTGATCGAGAAGAAATATACAATATTTAAGGCGCAGCAAGTAAGCTTGTCTAAATTCTGCGCCATATATTATATAATTTTAACATGTACTTTTGGGCAACCCTGTTTAAGAATACTTCATTTTTTAAATACAAAGTCTAAACTGGATTGGGTGAAAGTTTTTCAGCGGAACGCTACTTATGTGGCGTATTATTTGCTTTATATGTGAAATTGGGAGTACAGATCATACCGAAAAATTGTAATAGAGCCCCGAATTAAAACAATATTTCAACGAGAAATAGATGCCTTAACGGGCCAGTATTGGTCAAATTATTCCTGTATGCCATGAGCAAGTTGATATAACCCCTCTTGTTCCAAATTATATACAGCCGGAACTAAATTCGGTTTGGCATCTTAATTCAAGAGACTTCAAGTTTTATTTATTTTTGTAGCTACATCTTGCGGTTGAATTCTTATTCTTTAAATACAGTAAAATGCTGCGAAAAGTGTCCTGAACTGAGTATGAGAACGGAAGCGCAGTGCTTGGGTGTTGTGCAAGTTGAAATAATTGATGTTCATTGGGAACGAATAAAACACATGAAAAAAGAATGCCTGTGTTGAAAGAAAAAAGTTTCTAATCGGAATTTACTAAGCGGAATTTACTCAGAACATTTACAGCGGAATGCTCAGTTTCGGTAGTTTATTGGGCGACATTTTGGACAGTTTGAGAAGCATAATAGACTGGCCCATTAAATATTATATTCTTTGTCTCTGCTGTATTCAGAATTACAAAATATAGATTATCGGCGTATTACTGTTCATTTGAATGCAAATTAAATGTTATGGTCCTTCGGAATTATAGCTAGTGAACAATCATTCACTGTTCATCAGACGTGTGGTTTGGTATTTCGATCTCGGGATCGCGGAGTACCATTACTGGTTAGTGTTTATTAATGTTGGTGTAAATACCAGCACTTCTAGCTGAAGAAAACAAGCGGCTATAATGATATTTGTGATTTGTGATTTGTCCTGGGGTAGTTAGTAGAAAATACTAGTTCATCTGCCAACGCTGCGGTTTTGCATAACATAGCTTTCGCGCAAAACAGCCTTCAAATCTACACATTAGGTTGGTAGTAGCGGAAAACATTAACAGTAAAATAACAAACGCCATTAACAATAAACGTTGTGATACAAACAAACACTCTTTGGGAGACTGTGCTTATGTCTTGGCTAGATTCGAGACACAATATCTAAAACCAAACAGAAAAAGCGTAGGTTTCAGACATCCAATACATTCTTTGAAATGAATGACAAAGAAACTATAAAGCATCGATCACGTCAGAGGGGGCGCTCAAGGCAAATGTCGGCAAGCTTCAGAATATTGACCCATCGGTGATTTAGTTAGCAAAGATACTGCTTCTGTAATTCATAGTGCTATGATTAAGCTGAACGATTACCGAAAGAGGCTATCCCTCTTAAATGACCAGATCCTAGTGGCCTTTGCCGACGAGGAAGAAGCCAATTTAGAAACACAGAATGCAGCCGACTTCGACGAAAAGATTCTGGAAGATTCCCATCGCCTGATGCAAGACTAAACTTTCTATGCCCAGAAATAATCCTTTTTTGTCATTTGGGAACAACATAGCATCTGACCTCAAATTCAGTTAGAGAACAAACATGCAGACTAGGTAGCGCAGCGCGTGTCGATTGTTGTTCGCGAACATTAATAAGTTATGCCAGTGCGATATTTAATCCAATTTAATTAGAATACAACATGTTACTGTTCGTAAGCAGACGACCCTGTTTTGTTGTTCGCGACCATGACTGCATTATGCGAGATTTTATTTCATTCAATCGGAATAATATTAAACGTAATTGTTCTCGAACAGAAGAGCGTGTTTTGTTATTCGCGAACACCACGTTGTTCGTTAGTTACCAGGATATAATTACTTATCACATTTCTTTTAATATACTTTATCAACACAGTTTGTCCTAATGTTCGCGAAAACACTATTTGAGAGTTCTGATGTTAAACGTAGGCATTTTATATCCAATTCTGTTTTTGCAAAAAAAATTGTTTTGTTAAAAATTGTATTTGCTATCGCGATGACGAATGTAATTGTTCGCGAACTAATTTATGCAAGGGTAAAGCAGAGGTTCGCGAACTATCCGCTAACATCTTAAGGAGCAAGCAAATGCGTTTTGTAACATGAAACTGACTAAGTCGATGTATTTCCAGAAAGTTGACTAGTGCAAAGATATATTTTCAAACAGTTATTGAACAATTCGGCTACGTACTTAAACAGATGAGTATTTAGATAGACTACAAAATGGAATTTTGCAACACGAAATCGACATTTGACTGAATATCGTTCGCGAAAAATCGATGGCAAAACCGCAGTTTGTTTCATAACAACGGATTGTAGTCCCCGATTGCTTTTTGCAAAACAGCATTATGGCTGGGCGTATTTTCAGTTTACTGGCGCATCACTGACAACAAAATTAGAAAATTCCAAACTGTTCGGTGACCAGACAGCTTCGTCATCGCCGTCGTCTGCTGTCAACGTCACTCAGCAGTCAGTAACAGATCATAGGCTTTCTGTGAAGCTTTCGAAATTGCATATGGACAGATACAATGGAGACCCACTGAAGTAGCAAGAATTCTGGTATTGCTACTCAACAACTGTCCAGGAACACCTTTCTGTCGCTGCTGTCGACAAATTCAAGTTTTCTACGGAGTTTTCTAATCGGAGAATCCTCGCAATTCATTGACGGCTACCGCTTGACACCAGAGAATTACGAGCCTGTCATAAAAGCCTTGTCCGAATGTTTCGGTAGCAAGCAGATTACTATCAATGCTCATATTGATGCTCTATTCGCGATCCCAGCAGCCAGCCATGATACGGGTCAGCTTCAAAAAACCTATGATGACTGCGAACGTCGTATTCGCAGCTTGATCGCGCTTGGGTTGGCGGAAGAAACATTTGGCCAAGTTTTTACACCGATCATTCTCTCAAAGCTGCTGGTATATGTCAAAATAGAAGTGCATCGAAAGATTGGTTCTTCATCGTGGACTCTTGGAAGTCTTCGCTAGCTGCTCGAATAAGAAATTGGAGCGCGTGACATGAGTCACCGAACGTTTAACTCCAGTACGTCAACTGACAAAGGTCAAACCAGTAGCGGCAATCGTAACAACAAATTGCATAATAAGCCGAAGCATACTTCCGGAAAATCCGCGTCCTTGATGGCCAATTCGCCATCGCGAAATCTGTGATGCAGCTTCTGCAGCGAAGCTCACTACACAGACAAGTGCAACAATACACTGGTCTTAACTCTCGTCGTCAGCACATTAAAGGCAGATGTTATATCTGTCTCAGCACAAAACGCAATGCCCAAAAGTGCTCTGTTCAGAAAAATGAATATTTTTACTGCCACAAAACAGGTAATCATCGCGCATTGTGTCCAATAGAATTCGGCAATGAGGATGTTCGTCATAGCTATGGGCGAAACACGAATCAAAGCTATGACAACAGTCTACCTGTAGCGTTCAATTCGCCAGCGAGTGTCAATGAAACAAATACGGCGTTGTTATCACATGGAGAGCAGACCGGCCTTCAGACATCACTGGCACAATTAAGAGGTTCAGAAGGACACACGGTATCGACTGCACGGTTCATGTTCGACACGGGAAGTTCTCGCACCTTTATCACCACTGAGATGGCGCGTAAAATCGGAGCACGTACAACTGGTAAATATATCATCTTCCTGGTTGGGTTTACAGCAAACAAAAGCACAACGGCCGTTTACAAAAGCGTCACTTTCGAAGTTGTCGTTTCCGATGGCTCAATTAAAAAAGTTACTGCGAATATTATCCCAACAATCTTTTGCCCTATTTCAAAAGTGGCCAGTCGACGTCAAGACGTATCCAGTAATGCGAAACATGGTATTGGCAGAACCTGTCGTTGCGCAACCTTAAATGTCTTAGATTGACGTCCTCATTGGCACTGACTATTACTATGATTTCATTGACATTCATTGCGATGATGGACTGATCTTCCTATCATCCTTGTTTTTATTCGTCGTTACCGGTCGCGTAGAAACATCAGCAACAGATTCTGTTATCAACGTATCAGCATTGAAAGTTGGTTGCGTCAATAAGGTTACACTATTCAGCGAAGACCGTTTTGGAGCCTGGGAGACATCGGAGTAAAACCGCCAGCAACGACAAATGATGATGAAGAGGCACTGCATACATTCAATAACACAGTGACATATGAAAACGGGCGATACAATGTCAATTTTCCCATCATGTCTAATTCTCCAGTTCTTCCAGATAACAAAAGCCTGGCGTTTGCGCGTCTCAAATCTATGCTTAAACGATTAGATTCTGATCCGAAGCTGTTCAAAGCATACGATGACATTATTCAAGACCAGTTGACGAAAGGCGCCGTTAAATTTGCTCCGAAATAACCATCTGACGACGTCATCCACAACATCTCTCACCGCTGTATCGTGACTCCACACAAAACAACAACAAAGGTTCGTGTTGTCTACGACGCCTCAGCCAAATCAACAAAGTCTTTCAGATACTGGTGAAGTTTCGTTTACAGCCTATCGGCTTGGTGACATTGAAAAGGCATTCTTACAGGTAGGCTTCATCCTCTTTCACGAGACATGGCACAATTTATGTGGGTGAAAAACAAACACCTACCTCCAGCAGGAGACAATTTGCTGATACTTCGGGTTGCCAGAGCATTATTTGGCGCCATAGCCAGTACATTTCTTCTTGGAGCCGTCATTCAGCACCACGTCAAGTCTTCATAATTCTGCCGTGTCTTCGGAAGTTCTTGGCAACATATATGTTGATAACATAATAACTGGAAAACAAACTAACACCGACGCCATTAGATTCTACAATGATCCCAAACACTATTTGGTAATGCTTCAATGAATCTCAGAGAATAGTTTACAAATAGCGATGAGGTTATGTCTGTGATTTGACCACAAGTTCGCGAGCAAGGAAATGTGACAAAGGTCCTAGGGTTGTCCTGGGATATTAAATCCGACACCTTGACATGTCCTTCTTTTAGAGCTGCGCCGGATGGAATAACGACAAAACATCTAATGCTCAAATACCTGGCTAAAGTGGTCGATCCCTGTGGTTATTTTTCAGCTGTCACTGTTACTGGAAAGCTTATAATACAGAAACTATGGCAAGATAAATATTGATGGGTTGTTTGTCTGCCGCATGACCTGATTACTGAATGGACACAATATTCAGCACAGTTAGAAAAAACCCATATTTTCAGCTGCCACGGTACATTAAGGTGCTGTCAGGTTGCGATAAAATGTATCTACTCCACTGCTTTTGCGATGCGTCTGCAAAGGCTTACTCTGCCGTGATATATCTCAGAAGCACATCAGGCAACAAAACAACAGTCAATTTGATTTTTGCAAAATCACGTGTCGCTCCGATGGAACAGCTATCAATCTCTCGGCTGGAATTGATGGCCGCTTTGGTTGGACCTAGTCTTTCGTCCATAAACAACTTCATCTCACAATCGATCACAAAACGTTTTGGTCAGATTCACAATGTGTTCTAAATTGGTTGGTGAAACAGATGATATCTACTGTGTTCGTTAGAAACAGGATTCGCGAAATAAAATCACATTCCTACCTCACATTCCGGTGCCGACGGAAAAAAATCCAGCCGATCTTTTGTCAAGGGGGTGCTGTTTTGAAACGCTGGTGAATAGTTCACTGTGGTGAACGGGTCCTTCGTTATTGGTCGAGAACACTAGTATGTGGCTAAAAGATATCTAAAAACCTGTTAGCCAGACTGAATAATCTGACAACGATACCGCTATCTCTGCTGATATTGGACATTCGTCATCAGTATTAATGCAAACAGACATCGAATCTCTCCTGCGAGTAGCCGATTACTCAACTCTTAATAAACTATATCGGGTTACCAGTTGAATAAAGCGATTTATTAACAAGTCGCATACCACCAGCAAGTGGCGGTCGGGCCCTTTATCCGCTGAATAATTAGCTGCTTCCCAATACCACTGGGAGAAACATACTCAAACGACTAGCTTTCCGAAATTGAAATCGTCCTCTAGTTCAAACCGTTTAACGCCGTCGAGAATGAAAAACCTCGATATCTTCGTCGACGACAACGGCCTGATGGTTTAAAAACGCTGATGTGCCCGAAGATGCAAAACACCCGAAGTTGCTACCAAAGAACCATGCATTGACCGACCTTGTGATTCAAAATTGTCACAAGCTCTTACATCACTCAGGGGTCGCACACACGCTCGCCCAACTCCGCCTTCAGTATTGGGTGATCCACGGGAAGGGTGAAGTAAAAAGATTGATCAACACTTGTCCCGTTTGCCGGGCAGCTCACGGAGGTTCCTGTCGTCTTCCACCATATCCGCCACTACCAAAATTCCGCATCACATAGCAACGGCCTTTTTCACGCGTGGGAATCGATTATCTGGGACCGCTGACGATCAAAACAAAAACAGCGTCTCAAAAGTTCTGGATCCAATCACTGTTGAATTTCTTTTGGATTAGCTGGCGAAACGAATATTTACAAAGCTTGCGCAATACATCTTTGGCGGTTAAGCAGCGAAACACAAGTGACATAGTTCCTACTGTAGTTTGCGTAGTGTTAGTAAAGGATAACCTTCCTCGGAATCAATGGAAGATGGGCATCATCACTGCCTTGCGGAAGAGCGCGGACGGTTTAATTCGTACCATATCGCTCCGCTTATCCAACCATAAAACGTTAACAAGACCTTAAAATTGTTATATCCGCTTGAAATTTCTGCAGCGGAGGAACATGAAATAACAAATCATTGCAAATCTGCAAAGAAGTCCGACAAACCTCCAAGGCCTTAACGCAAAGCAGCTATAATTGCAGCGCAGAAAATTGGCGATATAGTCTCCGTTACATCATCATCATCAGATGACTCAAATTAGGTACATCGATAGGCAACATAGACAACGTCAGTATACCAAATAACCTACAACAATAACATTACTACATTTCAGGTGTCATGTCTACAAACATGATGATCGACTCTACACATCCGCTGTCTCTTCATTACGTCTTCGACCCGCCTCTCGACTTTGGGTCTCATACATACAGCTCTATCGAGATTACTCGCTGGTTTGTTGTACTTGTCCAAGAAGCTCACACGAACCTTGCCCATCGAATGAATAGCAACCGCCTCCTAAATTTATTAACCAGTGATATTGCTGCTTGGATAAGTCTCAAGGAGTGTCCGTCAACGTTGAATGGACATGGTGGAAAAATTTCCATCTGAATGTCAAAGGAACCAAACAGATGGTGCGACGTTGGAAACATATGCTTAAAGACCTGTGATATGTCCAGTCTCATTTTCAAGAAAATCCGTCATCCCGGCGCCGCAATATTAACGGTTCTTTCAGCTAGCGTGTGGGTCAACCACTCGCCTTCATTAGTGGGTTTTCGGTTTCGACAAGAACAGTGGAAGACTCTATTTTGTCGTCGGGAGTGTCCTGAACTGAGTATGAGAACGGGAGTGCAGTGCTTGGGTGCTGTGCAAGTTGAAATAATTGATGTTCTTGGGAACGAATAAAACACATGAAAAAAGAACGCGTATTGAAAGAAAAAAAGAGTTTCTAAGCGGAATTTACTCAGTTTAGTTAGTTTATTGGGCGATATTTTGGACAGTTTGAGAAGCATTGTGGACTGGCCAATTTAAAATTATATTCTTTGTCTATGTTGGAATCAGAATTACAAAATATAGATTATCGGCGTATTAGCGTTCATTTGAATGCAAATTAAATGTTAAAAAGTTACAAGTCCATGGGTTCCATTAACATTAAATTGATTCGGTCCCCGCGTCAGCAAGCTTTCAAAAGGTGACTAAAACAATACAAACTCTTCAAAACAAACCTGTTCTTTGCCAATCATAGGTCTTGTTATTTTTGTTGACATAAATCCCGATCATTTGTTGGACACAGTCACCAATACCAAGCAGTCCAGCGCATGTTATCGTATTAGCCAAGAGCAAATTACCTTTGAATACATTGCCTACGTTGCTAATTGTTTTAACTATATCTCGTATCATATCATATCAAATACATTAAACAGCATTCATTTATTTAGCAAATAATTCTTATTAATTAATACAACATTCTTTATTTAGAGCAGCCAGTTTGAGCTAAAATATTGTTTTCTAAAACTTTTTCAATGTGAGAATTTGAAAAATTTCGTTCTTTGAAATTTCCCATATTGACCTGAACATAATATGTTATTTAGCTTATTAAAGCATAATTAACGTAGCTTCGTGATACGGTTTAAATAAATATTTTAACTGTATTGAAGTCACGACTGAAGACTTGAATTAAACTTCAGCGGAAATTCATATAATTATTGTTATATATGCCGCTCATTCTAAAGTGTGACACTATCGGAAATCGGGCCTCTTGCATGCGCAGTAACCTGCTAAACTGCTGCATCATAGACAAGCCAAGGAACTGTTGATCAATTATAGATGAAATATTCAATCTAGTGAACTAACGTTCAGTTAATATAGTTACATTGTGTGATCACTACCCAGTACAGGGGAGAATGAGTCAAAAATAGCGGGTTCGGCTCGACTTTGCTCGACCCTAAATTTCCCTGGCCCGGCTTGGTCCGACTCCAAGAAATGTCGACTCGGTTCGTTTCTAAACCTTCAGTATCCGGCTAGGACCTGGCTCGTTAGTAAATTACTATCAGGTCGGCGATCCCCAGCATGCGGGCTGAATGTGATAAACGAGTATGTGTTTAGTGTATATGGATATAACAAATGCGACAACATAAGTACGTTTTGACGCAATTAACATTCGCAACAAATTAGGTAAGACTTAAAGTTACGTTATATTTAGAGATCATCAATCTTACAAAGCATGGGAGGAACACTAATGGCGACAGCAGAATCATCAAAGGTCAAATGCTTATCCGAGGATCCCATAATATTAGACTAACGGAGAGTGTGACACTGCTAAGATTGACTGTATTTACTGCCATGCTATGCGGCGATTAATATCCTGTAAATGTTGTTGCACTAATGGCATCGATCTCTTTCATAGTCCTGGAGTACCACAGTCACGCCACTTACATGTTCTTTCACAGCCAAACTAAGACCCAACCGATGTTTTCTTTGAGTTGCACTGCTGTATGTGGATGCATGATAACCAATTAGCGTTTACAAGAGAATTCGCTTGCATCCTACCGCAAAAATAACCTAAAAAAACTGCCACAATTCTAAATATACACTACAAACGCGAAATCCGCAAAAAGAAACTGGATAAGGGAATTCTTGCTGCAAAGCGATGAAAATTTAAAGATGAACATGATCGCATCGTAATTTTTATTTATTTCAAAGCGTAGCGTAACGTAGTGGAGATTGTGTGTTGCAGGGATGAAAGCTTTTAAAAATTCTGTCTGTGTGTGTGATCGCCCATAACTCGAGAACGACTTAACCGACTTACATGACCTTCGGCTTACTCGAACCGTCATAGTCAATTTACCATGTGCATGCCAGAGTGTTTTTGATTTCAGGTCTGGTTTCGGTGTTAGCGATCAAAACGAGGGCTTTTACCCCACTTTAGCCCATTTTAGTACGCTTCACGGAATGTTGTTTATCTTAACTTTCTATTTTTTCTCTCGCTGGTTTATTTTATAGCAAAATGATAAATGCTGATGCCTCTTTTTTGTTTTTCGATTAAGGCTCCGTTTCTGAAGTCTTGGGGATTGAGGTGGTACGGGGGTATGGCGCCCCCACGGTGCCTCGACCTAAAATTTGAAAATTTGTTCTGATGTCCAGGGCAGCTGAAAAGTTGCACTTGGTGGTTTTTGGTCATGGGAAACTCATTGCCGTTGTTGGTTTTCCCTTGCGACACATAGTTCCATGGGTACGACGGCATGGCGCCCCATGGTTTCTCGACCCAAAATTCCTATTTTTATTATGACGTTCTGGGATGCTGATAGCTTCAGCTTGTGGGTTTTCAGGCAGGGGAAACTTACTGCCGGTGTTAGTTGTGTATGCTTCACTATGCTCTGCAATCTCGATAAATTTACTAGTAAGTAAAGAATAGGCGTCACACAGAAATTATACATATATTCTTACACGTGCTACATTGAATGTGATATATAAAATAGAATATCCCCAACTCGAATAATTTCGACGTTTCAATAAAAAATTTGATAAACTAGATTAAATAAAAGCTGTTCACCACCCACAAATTCTTTTCCATGTAATTTAATACATACACCTTTGAAATTTAAACGAAGTTTTCCAAGACTTGTGACTCAATAGATGTTGTTTTAAGTTTCAAAGAAATTTTTCTTGATATTTAAGAGAATTGTTAAATGTAAAAAAAGATTTATATTAATTTTAGCGAAATTTTTGTTAAATTATACATATAGCTCCATCATAGGTGTGGATGAGGAGAATTGGCAAAATTTGCGGGAAATATCAAAAACACACGCGGAAAAATTGAAAAAAAAATTTGACAAAACTGTGAGGTCTTAAAATTTCGGCAATTTACTTAGCCCTCTGGCTTGCAGCCGGAACCAAATACCCCGCTAGGACATCACGCAATGTCTCAATTTATGACAATGTTGTCGAAAACCGATATTTCATAAGGAAATTTTTTGCACTAAGTCCACACATAGACAGAAGTTAAACTGATTTCTGGCGATATATCAAGTCGCACTTTCGGAAACTTGCTTCAGCTTGCTTAATTCTATTAAATCATATCCCAATTGTAAAGTTGCTTTGATAAAACGGAAATTTTTAACAAAGTTTTCCTGTCGGTTTGTATATCAGACAATTTTCCTATATAAAATTTAGCGAGTCCAAATTATACATTTCATCACATTTGTTTTGATGAGAAGCTAATTTGGCGTCAACTGTACTTGACAAAATCGAAAAGTAATTGTTGTCCGGACGGCAAACCTCAATGTTTACACTGTAAGTTATTTTCGGCCATTGCTGTAGTTCCTTTCTATCACATATTCTGCGCATTGTATGATAGTAGTGTTCTTCCAATTGAATAGAAAGCAGCAAAGGTCATACCTATTCATACGAAAAGTTCTAGAATAAACGTGCGCAGCCATTTCCATATCATTTGGTTCTGTTCCAGTAATACACATGTAAAATCTGTTATACGACATAAAGAACAATATCTTGAAAGTCATAAATTGCTGTTGCTAACCATATTGGCTTCCAACGCAAACGTTTTACAGTGTCGCGGTCCACCAAATCTTACACTAACAACAATCATCGCCGTCGATGCCCTTTCATAGTTTCATTGGTGCTCGTGTTAAATTAATCTATGTATCAATGTATCTTAGCAAAATTAAATTGCTGCTACCATTTAAAGCTTTCAACGCAGTATATAGGCTTTATATAAATGCGTTGCCCTGTTGGGTGTAATAATCCAACGATCATTTTTGACATTGCCTATCAAACAACTGTGTCTATTTTTTAACTTTTCGCGATTTAAGGAGTTTTGACAAACTCGCCTCTTTAATTTTGCTAGCCACTGTATCAGGAACAATGTTTATTATTGAACAGCAAACTTATATTTTTCTGGTTTCAATATAAGTAACGTAACTTTTTAATTAAACTTTAAACAACCTTTATTCGTCTGAGACTTCTGTACAGTATATCAGTATATCTTTTTACAGCACTTATAATACGTATATTATTCAAATCAATTGTTTGAAAGCAACAGATATTTAAAGAAGGATAATGGTATTTTGAATCAAAAATGTAATCGCCTTGTTGTAGTGCCTTCTATCGATTTTGGCTATGTCCAAACCAATAGCGATGCGCCGACGGTCCAAACTTATTTCCACTTAGTTTAATATTTTGTGTCGGTTATCTGCAAAGGAGAGAGCGAAGCGAAACGAGTTTGCACTACTGGCACTGGGGGGGGAGAGAAAAAAGGTTGCCCCCTCCAACACCCCGCTCTAAGCTGTTCTTCTAACGTTATAAGTTAACTACGGCGAGGGATATTTGGGCCAGTGTTTCACAGTCTATCTCTTGCAACGCAGGTTCACATACAGAATCTGCTCATCGAGAGCTATAATTTTGCTGAAGAACAGTTTTAATGGGGCCACTTCCATCGTCGTTGTGTTATCGAAGATGGTTCGTCAATTCTTTGCTGAAAATGTAGGTTTCTCAAATTTAAGCGTTTTGTTGCGTGCTTTACTTTATAGCGAATTTCTATTATGTTAGCAAGCACGCTGAATATGATCCTTTTGTTATGTGGAGAGCAGCTTCACTATATTATACCATTTTAATTTGTTCGCGTTTACATTGCGTATAAGGCATTAGCAACAATCCGTATATAGCCCAAAGCAGGTATTCAGAGAGGGCTACACTTCCCTTACGCCCTCGTACTCCCCCCGAAGCAATGGTCTATCCTCCACCTGAGTGTACCACCGTATTTCCACCCCCCCTACGGCCCCGGCCCTGGGAGGTGGCACTTTTTGAAAACTAAGCAAAAAATGGTAAGAATGGGGTGAAAATTTGCAAAAGTTGGGATAAAATTGGGTCCTCGTAGGCGGAAGGGGTCAAAAAATCTTTTCAGCACTGCCTGGAGGACGTTCGCCCGAGCCTCTAGCCCTGAAATGATATCCGTGCCCCACGCCTACCCAGGCACCACACAGCGGACCTTGGAGAGTCAGTCCGCATGTATAATATATGCATTTTCCGGTACGCTGCATACGGGGGCGTGGTTATCTGGAGCGCAGCACGAATATTTCATTATATTTCAGACGAATTAGGATCGATGAATTTGATATCTATAATGCACCATGCTTTCATTTTTTGATTAGATATTACTTGCAGGGTATCAGGAATGGTCTATATGTTGGTTGTGATTTAGTTATTAAGAGTCCAGTACGTATACAGGACACAAGTGATGAATCTTACACCCATTCCTATTAAACGAGGAACATATAATAGAAATTTTATTTACATTTTGTGCTGGATCAGAAAAACACAAAGGTACCAGAATATATTTTCATACCAATTTTATTTCTAGCGCTCAAATATAAGCTAAAATTAGAAAAATATTTTTGATTTTGAATGATAAATTTTGTTTCAATGGAAAACATAATTTACTCACGAAGTAAGTGCGACATTTCGACCTACTCGCTTCGTCGTGCTCATGAAAGCAAGTAGAAATTTCGCTCGCTGTTTTGATAAGCACCTAATCTATAAAAGATAATCCAATTATCAACAACAAGTTTCGCATTTTCGATGTAAATTAATTTCAAAACCAATACGGCACAAAAACAAAACCAAGAAGCAGTTGTTGCTGTTGCTGTCCCATGATCGAGCTATACCATTCAATCCTCCGTGAAGGCATTTGGAACTGGCCAACGCAGTCAGTTATTCTTTACGACACTGTTGTTTCGACGCTAAAGCCGCCAATTTTGCGATGAGCCAAAGGTTCAATGATGTAGCTAGTCACAATGCTATCGGTTGCCGCAGTTCATCAAGTTATTATCCACAGCTCTAATCAGTGACTGCAGAAAAGCTCTGATTTAATTGGTTTCCTAGCACTTGTGATACAGTTGTGGTGCTACGTGGAGTATGTGTGAAAAATATATTAATGACAATGTTATTCAAAGGATAGTGTATCTTATTATTACGCATTTGCTTACGATATATGAATGCGTTAGATGTTCAGCTTGGACAGTTGGATGAAAAGTTTAAATACTTTAGCTTTATTACTGTCAAACTCACATGCGCCAAGTCATTAAAGTATTGTATATGTACAATACAGTATTGTTTCTTTACATGAGTCTGGCTAAATGATTTTCATATACTTGCCAATTTCGGCGAAATATTGAATTGCTGGTTGCACATTTTGGTTTATATTCCCAACTACAGTAGGTAGTAGTGCCTTGTATCATTTAATAAAGATCACATAGCTATTGCAAATAAATAATGACGTGGCTTTTAATCGTCATAACTCAGCAAAGGATGGTCGGCTGATTCTTTAATATGTTTCTCTTGATGTGTTCTAGCAATCTTGGCGCAGATAAACTGCATATTATTTGCAACAGGAGTATGTGTCACATGGTTTAAATAATTATACTGAAGTGACTTTTAATACAATGTTATTTAAAATCTGCGTTTAAGTGATCATATATATTACAGCACGAGTTTTCATTCTTGAGCGAGAACTGTTGAATAACATTAAAAATTGAAATTTGTTAACAGTTCGATTTAGGATTTTCGGCATCACTTGTACGAAATTGTAGGTAAAGTGAAATCTCTAGTTTATGATACCATAAGATACCTGAGGATCTTGTCTAGTAATGTTTTTAATATATTTCCCGTGGACCCCGTTTTTCTAGTTTTGTGGAAAATATATTTCAAAATTTCAGCGAGTTCAGTTGCGGTCCTGTGACACGTATATTGTTTGCACGCGAGCTGATATTAAATTTATGTTCATGTTGTCTTAAAGTTATCTGATATTTCTAGTGCCTTTCGCTAAATTCCATTAATAAATTAGAGTATATATCTGTGACATAATGTACATAATACATGTGTATAAGTTTGACATTCTTGTGTTCAATCCAAGCTTGTCACTAAATCATGAGGCTGTATGTTTAGAAATATATGTATCATGTACAAGTAGCAAAATAGTTACAAGAAATAACCATTTTGCTGCTGAAGTTAGCCTTCCATAAAAAAGTAGCTACAATGCAAATGGTCATAGTGGACCACATCTTGCGAAAAAATAGATTAAAATATATTTCTAAGAATATTTACTAAAACAGCTTCTGAGATTTTAATGAAGTCTTAGAACCAAGAACATCGGCACAAATACACCGAACCGCACTTAGTTCAGCTCGAATTTAAGGTCCTTTCCCGTGACTCACGTGAACACGAACGTTTACCCTAGAACTGATATTAAATTTGTGTTCATGTTACTTTAAAGTTATCTGATACTTCTAGTGCCTTTCGCTGAAATGCATCAATAAATTAATATTCATCGGTGAAACCATGCCCTCAAAACTGTAATAATTGGTTTGCAGAACACTCTTTATAAAGTTAGAGGTTTCGGAAATATTCGGAAAGTAAGCTATTTTGATATTTTTGATATAGTCAGCCTGCCTCAATGTCGTAAACAAAACCGACATGATGCCAAGTGCTGACATGTCAGTTGTGAATGCGTAACGAAAATCCATAAGTTAGGTTCCAGTAACTAGGACTATATATTTAATCAATTATTGCTGCTGTAAACTTTACGCATCACGAAACTAAGTAATCAATACGTTGAAAGTTGCTTGATGCTAATTTTTTCGCGATTGTGACTTACAACATCCGTATAAATTTGACATTATTGTGTTGAATCCAAGCTTATAACTCAATCATTAGGTGGTATGTTGAAAAATCTGTGTGATATTTACATGTATTAAAATAGTTACCACGTAAATGACCGTTGTGGCTGCTGAATTTAGCCTTCGATCAAAACGTAACGACAATGCTAATAGAGTTCAATACGGCTGTAGAGTTCAATGTCCCGCAAAAGAACTAGATTTAAGTATTATTGAAACAATATATACTTAAACACTGGGAGATTTTACCGAAGCCTTAGAATCAAAGACATTTGCACCAATATACCCAGTTGTGTTTATATAATTACCGACTATCTCATGGTGTTAGCCATATTATTTCGGGGTTAATTACGCCCTGTGCTTTTACTCGTGCGACGTTTAGTTGGGATTTCGTCACTTACTATAAGTCTTTGTATGTTTTCATACATATGAAACCAATTGTCGATATACGTTTAACTTGATGCGCTCTAGTATGTGTTGTTACGACACTTGCGACGTCTAGCAGCATCGTATGCCGAAGCGTGTAATCTGTTTTTATAAGTTTGGTATTAACCAGTATGGTTACCATTACTTAAAATAGTATTTGATATCCTGGACAGTACCCTAGCCAGAAAATTTTCCACTGAGGGGCACTGAATATGAGCTTAAAAGTACATTTTACACATAAACGTGTACTTTACGTTCCTCTTATATTTCAGGGGCAGCCATTCTCATGACCCGTTGGAAAGCCCTGAAACGAGAGTCAAGAACTGTAATGATAATGAATATTTATGCTAGCCAATAATAAATTAAGCGGCTGGTCTAGATACCAATGTCCTTCATTATAGATAAAAATAAATCACACAACGGTATACACATCGAACACCCAATATAATATTTTGTTTGGCGTGAAATATATTCACCAAACATAAAACACGAATGCGCAGCTCCGGCCAGCAAAGAAGGACCGTATACTGAACATGAGTGCTCATAGTAAGCATAAACCACCCACAGACCAAAACTAATGCGGTGTTCATGTTATAATGTCTCTGCTATTTGGAACTTTTGTCCCTCTGTAATCGCGACCCTATCATATTGGCAGTCAGGGTGACACCCATACTGTAAATCAATTGCCGAGAGTGTATGAGACACACATAGCTACTACATTTTTCTTTACAGTGCCGTACACACTCTTAGCTAACAATTTGGTGCGAATTAACCGTAACGGAAACCCTGTGTGGCTAATGCGTATATTAGTCAACTGTGTTGTGTGGTTATTTTAATTCTCGATATTTGTATCTAGGCCAGTGAAATAATGCCGCACACTCTCAATAAAACTGCAAGAAGACACGGTCTGTTTGACACTATCCAGAAGTGGAAATACTCCTAGCTAGCTAGCTAGCTACCTTTGAAAAAATTCATAAAAAACGTTAAATATCTAAGACACCCTGTTGTCGACAGTGAGTCTGACACTGTGCAGTGCACATAGGATCGAAACGTTGGGACGGTATAAGGTGAACGCAGCATATTGCTTCCAGCTTCGTTTTTCAATAACGCAAATTAATTTCAAATTTGTGTTCACGTTCAGTACATTAGTTCATTAATAAATTATAGCTGCGCCGCCTACCATCATCTTTTAACTCTATGCAAAAATGCTGGTAGGGTACAAAACAGTAAATTGTAATAGACAATTCGAACTCCGAAAATTTCCGTTCGCGAATGCAGAGCGACTGATGGCAAAACAGAGAAATTTTTGTTCGCTAGAACAATTCAACTATATGTTTTCCCACCATTTCATTTAACAACACACAAAGTGGAACATTGCATTAATATTTCTTCGTTGCGCTAACTCATTTGGTTTTATTAACAATAATACATGCATTTGGCAAACATCACATGTGTTGCGTAGCTTTCAAAACACGGTGATATTGTCCTTCTTTAACAAAATAAAATTTTTAAGTTCAAATGTCAACCGGTCACCAATCGGTTTAATGTTTTAGAACTAATCGTTAATAGACAAATATTTTGTTTCCTAACGTTTTAGATGTGTCGCTAAAAACACCAATTTTATGATCTCTTATATGTTGACAAATGGTTGAAACACAGAACAAGCGATCACTAATGATTGGAGGTTGGAGTAGGCGCGCCTTATGTTTACTCTGTCATAAAATCGGCAACAGATGCTTCTTCCGGTTATAGCACGTTGAAACAGAACTAGCGAAACTGTATGCTCATGTTGCTGAACGAAACGGAGAAGCCATAGGCCGGTAAAATTGCAAAATATATTGTAACTCAAAATCCGAATTCAAAATGTTAAAAAAATACCTGTTATTGTTTGCGGTTCGGGATGAATCTGGGTCAAAACGGGTACAATAATAACAGTTTCATCTATATAGATGGCTCTGTTTTATTTTAAAGTTTATAATGGAAAAATGTAGAATGCCTGTTTCAAGGATGATTGATGGATGCATCCAATGATTTTTCAAACGTGGAAAAGTTCTCTGCCTGTTTATGACTGCGTGCCGTTATATTTTTTATTCCAAATGTAATAACATTTGACTGTGCACCTAGTACTGCGTTTGTTTTCACTATTTCAACGTTTTCCATTCAGATTTTTGCAAAACGGTTACGAAATAGAACTTTCAGATTTCAGGTGTTTTAGGAACTCCTATTTTAGGCTGTAACCCTTACATTGTCCGACGTGTCCGATCAAAAATACTGAGATATTCCTCCTTCAAAACTTGCTACTTGGCTATAATGCAAAGTTATATTAGTACAACCTATCTTGGGTTATTTAAGGATATATTTGAGGACATAAGAATCGGAATCGCAAACAAAAGTAGTCTTTCAGCAGTCTCGCAAACCGATCAGGCATTACCCATTTGGAAATCGGTAACGGTACTGGATCAAAGCAGGAGAACTCACCATCATTAAGGATTTAAGTGAAATGAGGGAAAGGCGGGTCAGCCTTATTACCTGTGAGCAGGCTTAGGGGTTGACCCTCAAACAGGGGGACCTCCGTACCACTAGATACGTGGGCCGCTATAGGGGCCAGGCCGAACAACCTGGTTAACCCGCCGGCAGCCTGCTAAGCTAAGCGATTCCCTTAGGTCAGCTAACAGTTCATCGGGAAGTCGTGGAAGCCGTGGTTGTCCGGGCGCCACACCAAGGAAAATGGTGGTGCAGCTGGGATCCCTTAGGGCCAGAACTGGTCCTATTACATATGGGTGTTTTGTTTTCAGTGCGCTTAGCCCTAAAGCGTTAATCTGTCAAAAATTGTAATATACACAGTTTATTTCGCATCAGTAATACACAAATAGCACACATAAAGTACATGAACGGCAGAACCGTACTCACCTTAACCGCGCAGTTTCTGAGGATGACTGAGACCCCGAACCGCAAACAATAACAGGTATTTTTTTAACATTTTGAATTCGGATTTTGAGTTACAATATATTTTGCAATTTTACCGGCCTATGGCTTCTCCGTTTCGTTCAGCAACATGAGCATACAGTTTCGCTAGTTCTGTTTCAACGTGCTATAACCGGAAGAAGCATCTGTTGCCGATTTTATGACAGAGTAAACATAAGGCGCGCGCCTACTCCAACCTCCAATCATTAGTGATCGCTTGTTATGTGTTTCAACCATTTGTCAACATATAAGAGATCATAAAGAATTGGTGTTTTTAGCAACACATCTAAAACGTTCAGAAACGAAAATATTTGTCTATTAACAATTAGTTCTAAAACATTAAAACCAATTGGTGACCGGTTGACATTTGAATTTAAAAATTTTATTTTGTTAAAGAAGAACAATATCACCGTGTTTTAAAAGCTACGCAACACATGTGATGTTTACCAAATGCATGTATTACTGTTAATAAAACCAAATGAGTTAGCGCAACGAAGAAATATTAATGCAATATTTCCAGCTTTATATATTGCTCTAAATGAAATGATGCAAAAACATATCGTTGAATTGTTCTAGCAAACAAAAATTTCTCTGTTTTGCCATCGGTCGCCTCTGCATTCGCGAACGGAAATTTTCGGAGTTCGAATTGTCTATTCAATTTACTGTTTTGTACCCTACCAGCATTTTTGCATAGAGTTAAAAGATGATGGTAGGCGGCGCAGCTATAATTTATTAATAAACTAATGTACTGAACGTGAACACAAATTTGAAATTAATTTGCGTTATTGAAAAACAGAAGCTGGAAGCAATATGCTGCGTTCACCTTTATTTCCGTCCCAAGCGTTTCAATCCTATGTGCGCTGCACAGTGTCAGAACTCACTGTCAACAACAGGGTCTATGTATTAGATATATTCCAACGTTTTTATATGAATTTTTAAAAGGTCGCTCACCTCGCTAGCTAGGAGTATTTCCACTTCTGGATAATATCAAAACAGACCGTGTTGTTCTTGCAGTTTTATTGAAAATATGCGGCATTATTTCACTGGCCTAAATACAGATGTCGAGAATTAAAATAACCACACAACACAGTTGACTAATATACGCATTAGCCACACAGGGTTTCCGTTACCGTTAATTCGCACCAAATTGTTAGCTAAGAGTGTGTACGGCACTGTAAAGAAAAATGAAGTAGCTATGTGTGTCTCATACACTCTCGGCAATTGATTTACAGTATGGGGTGTCACCCTGACTGCCAATATGATAGGGTCGCGATTACAGAGGGGACAAAAGTTCCAAATAGCAGAGACATTATAACATCAATCACCGCATTAGTTTTGGTATGTGGGTAACGTTTATGCTTACTGTGAGCACTCATGTTCAGTATACGGTCCTTGTTTGCTAGCGGAGCTGCGCATTACATGTTTTATATTTGGTGAATATATTTCCACGCCAAACAAAATATTATGTGGGCAGATATTCAAATATGTATACCGTTGTGTGATTTATTTTTATCTATAATGAAGGACATTGGTATCTAGACCAGCCGCTTAATTTATTATTGGCTAGCATAAATATTCATTATCATTACAGTTCTTGACTCTCGTTTCAGGGCTTTCCAACGGGTCATGAGAATGGCTGCCCCTGAAATATAAGAGGAACGTAAAGTACACGTTTATGTGTAAAATGTACTTTTCAAGCTCATATTCAGTGCCCCTCAGTGGAAAATTTTCTGGCTCAGATTACTATCCAGGATATCAAATACTATTTTAAGTAATGGTAACCATACTGGTTAATACCAAACTTATAAAAACAGATTACACGCTTCGGCATACGATGCTGCTAGACGTCGCAAGTGTCGTAACAACACATATACTAGCGCATAAACTTAAACGTTTATCGACAATTGGTTTCATATGTATGAAAACAAACAAAGACTTATAGTAAGTGACGAAATCCCAACTAAACGTCGCACGAGTAAAAGCACCAGGCGTAATTAACCACGAAATAATATGGCTAACACCATGAGATAGTCGGTAATTATATAAACACAACTGGGTATATTGGTGCAAATGTCTTTGATTCTAAGGCTTCGGTAAAATCTACCTATTGTTTAAGTATATATTGTTTCAATAATACTTAAATCTAGTTCTTGCGGGACATTGAACTCTACAGCCGTATTGAACTCTATTAGCATTGTCGTTACGTTTTGATCGAAGGCTAAATTCAGCAGCCACAACAGGTCATTTACATCGTAACTATTTTAATACATGTAAATATCACACAGATTTTTCAACATACCACCTAATGATTGAGTTATAAGCTTGGATCAACACAATAATGTCAAATTTATACAGATGTTGTAAGTCACAATAGCGAAAAAATTAGCATCAAGCAACTTTCAACGTATTGATTACTTAGTTTCGTGATGCGTAAAGTTTACAGCAGCAATAATTGATTAAATATATAGTCCTAGTTACTGGAACCTAACTTATGGATTTTCGTTACGCATTCACAACTGACATGTCAGCACTTGGCATCATGTCGGTTTTGTTTTCGACATTGAGGCAGGCTGACTATATCAAAAATATCAAAATAGCTCACTTTCCGAATATTTCCGAAACCTCTAACTTTATAAAGAGTGTTCTGCAAACCAATTATTACAGTTTTGAGGGCATGGTTCACCGATAAATATTAATTAATTGATGCATTTCAGCGAAAGGCACTAAAAGTATCAGATAACTTTATGGTAACATGAACATATATTTAATATCAGTTCTAGGGTAAACGTTCGTGTTCACGTGTGTGCACGGGAAAGGACCTTAAATTCGAGCTGAACTAAGTAGGGTTCGGTGTATTAGCCCCGATGTTCTTGGTTCTAAGACTTCATTAAAATCTCAGAAGCTGTTTTAGTAAATATTCTTAGAAATATATTTTAATCTATTTTTTTCGCAAGATGTGGTCCACTATGACCATTTGCATTGTAGCTGCTTTTTTATGGAAGGCTAACTTCAGCAGCAAAATGGTTATTTCTTTTAACTATTTTTTGCTACTTGTACATGATACATATATTTCTAAACATACAGCCTCATGATTTAGTGACAAGCTTGGATTGAACACAAGAATGTCAAACTTATACACATGTATTATGTACATTATGTCACAGATATATACTCTAATTTATTAATGGAATTTAGCCGAAAGGCACTTGAAATATCAGATAACTTTAAGACAACATGAACATAAATTTAATATCAGCTCGCATCCAAACAATATACGTGTCACAGGACCGCAACTGAACTCGCTGAAATTTTGAAATATATTTTCCACAAAAAAAAACTAGAAAAACGGGGTCCACGGGAGATATATTAAAAACATTATAAACAAGATCCTCAGGTATCTTATGGTATCATAAACTAGAGATTTAACTTTACCTACAATTTCGTACAAGTATGATGCCAGAAATCCTAAATGAGAACTGTTAACAAATTTCAATTTTTAATGTTATTCAACAGTTCTCGCTCAAGAATGAAAACTCAGTGCTGTAATATATATGATCACTTAAACGCAGATTTTAAATAACATTGTATTAAAAGTCACTTCAGTATAATTATTTAAACCATGTGACACATACTCCTGTTGCAAATAATATGCAGTTTATCTGCGCCAGAGATTGCTAGAACACATCAAGAGAAACATATTAAAGAATCAGCCCGTCCTTTTGCTGAGTTATGACGATTAAAAGCCACGTCATTATTTATTTGCAATAGGAGTATGTGTCACATGGTTTAAATAATTATACTGAAGTGACTTTTAATACAATGTTATTTAAAATCTGCGTTTAAGTGATCATATATATTACAGCACGAGTTTTCATTCTTGAGCGAAACTGTTGAATAACATTAAAAATTGAAATTTGTTAACAGTTCGATTTATCAGCATACTTGTACGAAATTGTAGGTAAAGTGAAATCTCTAGTTTATGATACCATAAGATACCTGAGGATATTTTTGTCTAGTAATGTTTTTAATATATTTCCCGTGGTATTTTACAGTTTTGTGGAAAATATATTTCAAAATTTCAGCAATTTCAGTTGCGGTCCTGTGACACATTATATTGTTTCAGCGCGAGCTGATTTAAATTTATGTATATTTCATGTTGTAAAGTTATATAATATTTAGTGCTTTTCGCTAAATTCCATTAATAATTAGATTATATATATATATAAACATAATGTACATAATACATGTGTATAAGTTTACGTTCTTGTGTTCAAATTCCGCCAATTGAGGCTGTTTTAGAAATATATGTATCATGTTACAAGGTGGCAAAATAGTTTCAGAGAGTTTTGCTGCTAGAAGTTAGCCTTCCCATAAAAAGTAGTTACAATGCAAATGGTCATAGTGGACCACATCTTGCGAAAAAAAACAATTAAAGATATTTTCTAAGAATATTTACTAAAACAGTTTTATAATAATTATTCATCCTACTTTAAAGTTATCTGATCTTTCTAGTGCCCTTTCAGAAAAATTTTTTCATCAATAAATTAAGTATTACAGACAAAACTAATACCGAAACTGTAATATTTTGCAGAACACTACTTTATAAAGTTAGAGGTTTCGGGAATTATTCGGAAAGTAACTATTTTGATATTTAGTAGTAGTCAGGCCTACCTTGATGTAGGCCTAAACAAAACCGACATGATGCGGATGTGACATGTCAGTTGTGAATGCGTAACGAAAATCCATAAGTTAGGTTCCAGTAACTAGGGACTATATATTTAATCGATTATTGCTGCTGTAAACTGACAAAACTAAGTATGCCGAAATCTTGAAAGTTGCTTGATGCTAAACTACGCAATTTGCCTAACTTACAAGTATCAAATTTGACATTATTGTGTTGAATCCGACTTTATATAACTCGATAATTTATCGTTATGTATTGAAAAAATATATATAAATACATGCTCTAAAAATAGTTACCACGTAAATGACATTTGTGGCTGCCTGAATTTAGCCTACAATAGAAAAACGTAACGACAATGCTAATAGAGTTCAAATAGTGTAAAGTTCAAAAATGTCCCGCAAAAGAACTAGATTTAAGTATTATTGAAACAATCTGGTACGACGCAGTCCGGGAATTTTACCCGAAGCCTTAGAAACAACATTTGCACCAATATACCCATATAAATTCCGAGTACTCATGGTGTTAGCCATATTATTTAACATACGGCCCTGTGTTTTACTGCATCCCGTAATAGTGGGGATTTCGTCGCCCTTACTATAAGTCTTTGTATGTTTTCATACATATGAAACCAATTGTCAAATTGTGGTTTAGTTTAAATAGCTATCATATGGTGTTGTTACGACACTTGCGAACGGTCTGGCACGGTGATATGCCCAAAGCGTGTAATACTGTTTTTATAAGTTTCGTATTAACCAGTATGGTTACCATTACTTAAAATAGCCTTTAATATCCCTGGACAGTACCTAGGCAGAAAATTTCCACTAGAGGCACTGAATATGGTTAAAAGTACATTTACACATAAACGTGTACTTTCTTCGTTCCTCTTATATTTAGGGGCGGTCTCGTGGTTTTTTCCAAACCTGAAACGAGAGTCAAGAACT